>JACXSJ010000973.1:17137-130248 GCA_014851325.1 Pentalonia nigronervosa | reverse complement strand
CACATCATTATAAAATCAATATAAAATCAATGTATTTGTTGCTCCTCTCAGAATCTATAACATTTGAACACGCAAATTACAATAATGATTGAAAATTATAAAATTTACTAAAAACAGCTGCCTCGTAAAGTTTTGTTTCTGTGACATTCGACAATAACCTTTGGCGCGCTATCCATATTATCTTATACGGCAAACGGTAATTGCTTAGCATTTTTGACGCATCTGTCGTCCGAATAATTATTATCTAAACGGTAGCGGACGATGTCTTCAGTTACCCATAATATACTTCACTCACAAAAGCCGTGTTTTCGTTTTGACAAAGGCTGTTTATCGGTGATATTATATTAATGGTATATTAATTTGCGTTCAAGATGCTCGCGCGAGAGGCGATATATACTTATACATATCAGATATAAAATCCAAGTGATTTCGTTCAGCAAATCGTCTTACGCAGACTGCAAGCCCGCAAACACTCGTGTATTATATCATAAATAGATATATTCGGTCAGCAAACACGTCGCATTTGCTTCTCTACATTCCACTGCATAAAATGTCACTTGCATTTATATATATATATATATATATATTATATTGTAGACATTGTACACATACGCGATTATAAATACGTATATAAGCACCGGAGAACTCTGTGCGAATCAACGTGTGGCGTTTAATATAACATATTATTTCCTCCGAATTTCAGCCGCCAATCGATGTCAATGCGAGTCTGACCGAATTACAGAAGCAATGTCACAGTAGTTCCGATATTATGTAATAGGATGAGATTCGCCTTACACGACAGTCCGCGTTTTATCCTTTAATTGTGAGTTTATTGAATTTTGAAATTTGTGAGTATAGAATTTTTTTTTCCAAATGGTGTAGGCATGCAAGACATGTAGGAACAAGTGTGCAAAGTTCGTTAACACTTTAGATAGGTGCACACATTAAAAATAAGATCACTTGAATTCCCATAGACGTATTTTAAGAATGATTATTAGACCCAGTACATTTATATGATTGATTGTTGCCGTATGCCTATAGCCTCTGTTATTAATTATTTATTTTTCAATAATTACAAGTAATTCCAATGGAAGGTTTCTTCGCTCGGTGAACCGTGTATTTCGTATTTATATACACCGAATTTACATATTGTTCCACACACTTCAACAGATTGTTGTGCAATACAAAAACTTGAAATTCAAAAATATAAGTGTTCAATAATATTTTTGATTGAAAACATATTCATGATTAATTTGGTTTCAAATTGAATAATATTTTTATTTTTATTTTTTTGTATACATTATGCACAATAATACAATTAGTTATACAACTCATAAGATGATATCTGTAGAAATAATTTTGTTTGCATATTATTATAAATGAACAATCAATAAAGCCCATGCCATCAAAAAATGCTTATAACATAATATTTATTTTGCATTATTATTTAATATAAAATAATAACTTAGTTATTAATTCAATTGGTTTTTAAATGAAAATCACGAGGTAAATATTACAATTCCATTGTAAATTGTACATCGTTGTTAAAAAATGTATATAATCAAGCAACATTGTTATTTTTAAAGATTGCCACTCAAAAATTCTTTATGATGAATAATGAATTCTAAAGAAAACAATGCATATATTATTTTAGGGTATTATTGATATTAATTAGTAATTCATTTTAATATTAGTAGATAATACAACAGTAGGTTGAATTAAATTTTTTGTTGAAAAAAATACATTTAAAAATGTCAATGTTCAATAAAATTTAATAATATACTTTCAAACAAACACGAAAAATGTTTTAAAATTACAACAAAATAACTAATGTAACGCTCTAAATTCCATAGCGATTCTATGGAAATTAATCCGCAATAATAAAATGCACAATAGTAACGCGCGATTAAATTCTTCTTCTCCGGTCGGTTTCGTGACGACGTCTCCGCACTAACATCTATTCACCTCGCCGTCGATGTGCAGTATTCAATGCACCAGCTATAATATGCAATATAATATATCCATATAGAACACCGGCCAATTGTATTGATTAATAATTTTTTTGCCCCGTCCGCCGTTTGTCGCGTCGGACTTATTTGTTATGTCTTGACCGACAGTTCGCTCCCGCAGCACACACATCACACACGGAACCAGCTCCGTGTGATTTTGTTTTTCCCGTTTATGAATATTATACGTACCTTTGACGGAGGAGTAAACCGTTCGTTTTCTGGTGCGCCCCTTTAAAAGGGCTACTAAGGGGATGCGTCCGAAGAGGTACGTAGCACGCAGTACTATTGTATACATATATATATATATATATGTGCAATATCTCACCTTGGCCGATATTTATTATTTTTATTATACTACTATTACACAATGTTCTTCTTTTAATATATAATCGCATGTCGAAGTGAGTGGTAGTCCGAGGCGTGCCGCGCAAGATACGGTCCATGAGAAAGTATGATAATATCTGTATAATATATTGTAACAATATTATAACTATGTTGCATGACACATATGATGTACATTATATATAAACTCTACATTATGTACGATCAACTGCTGACCGATACAATAATATTAAGACACACGCATAATTGTAAGGCCTATCACAAACACACATCATGTATAACGTATAGTCAGTTCGACAGACACGACCAACACGAGCGGAAGTCACCGATACCTACACACACGTATTAACGGCCATCTTTTGGAACAGTAAAGTAAGTTTTAAAATATAATAATTATTTTAGATATGCAAATCAAACGTATCTTTTATTCATAAAATCCTCATACACGAGTATTCTAACCTCCAGCAACGGAAAAATTATCCATAAGGAATAGAAAACCTTCCCTGAATGACTAATATCGTAACAAGATTTCCCCTCGACTATATTGCAATATCTATTTATTCTTATGCCGCGGTCGAGCGCGGTCGAATGGCCAATGTTCATCCTATACCGCATTTTTATAATGTATATAAAATATTATTATTATTATTATTATTATCACCACGTATGACGATGTATTATCTATTATTGTCGTTTTCGACGAAGTTATTAATTTATTGGTATTATTTTATTCCTTATACACAATTTTTTTAAACCGCGGGAGGCTTTTCTCCATACTAACTTAAATATTCACAAACATAATAATATATTTAAAATTATCCTTTAATGTGTTTTTTTTTATTTTAATAATTCCTATATTTATTTTTCCATATTATTAACAAAATCCAGGGAACTCGGTCCCTGGTTAGCGACCTTAAGCCCTGTTTTATCTATCGTCATATAATACTTCACTGAACCTAAATATAGAAAGTGTGAGATATTACACTTAAATCGCTATTCTTCATTTAAAAATCTAATTTTGTCTAAATTTAAACTTAAAACCTTTGTGAAAATTAGTCATTGGTTTGAATTAGAATTATATGCAAGTTATTTTTTGTCAAATAAAAAAACGACTTAATAAAAACTAAAAATTAATGTTTTCTTACGAAATTTGACAAGAAAATATCGAAATCCTACATTCACAATATACATTATACTTATATTCAAAAAATTAAGTTAACATAAATGTAATTGCCAGACGCCAATTACATAATATTATAATATTTAACAAATAACTATTATTTTATAAAGTTAAATGAAAAAATAATATTAAGAATCTTGTATTGAACTTTTAAACGTTTCTTCAAGTAAAAATGTACTTATCAACATTTATTTTTAAAATTCGAACATTTCAAACAACTGTAAATAATTCGAAAAAAATCTATATATATATTGAAAATTACACAATGTATAGAATTAAATTTAAAGTATTTATCTACAACGGTTAATCATTTTTGAATTACAAAAAAATAAGAAAATCGATTTTGTTGAAATCTGGTATTTGCGTAATAATATTCCTTTTTATCATACTTTATTTAGTTGTTTTTTCTAATTATTAAGAAAAGTACATGGTTACACCTCAAACATACCAATTAGATCCAATTTTAGTCAAAAATTACCTTCATGTTGAAGATCGGAGCATTTTGTTTACTGTACGTCTGTACACTTTATTGTACAATCGCAAAATATTCACCTTTCCGCTCAGCGTATTAAAGACTTAACCTAGAATAAAAGTATAAAACAAGTGGGCATGTAACAGTAGAATACAAAACGAAACACAAAGTTGAAATATTATAATATAATAGTGGTATACCCTCTGCGCATGGGTATAGATGATATATCAATAATAATAATAATAATAATAATGGTCTTCGAAAAATAAACGAGCCCGAAATCTAACTAACGTAGTCTGAATAGAATAATAACGCGATAAACGCCGTCTCCATGTACTCGCTGGATAGTAAAAATCTACAACGTCTAGATCAGGGGTCTCCAAACTTTTTTTACGGCGGACCAAATTTGATATACGCTTTGGCATCGTGGGCCAATATTTTTAGAAATGTGTTGTCTAAAAAAAAAAAATTGTTGTCTATCTAGGATTCTAGGAATAGATAGGTTAAGAAATTGAGAAATAAATAAGAATAGATGAGCTTTATTTAAAAAAAATGTATGTTTATTTATATAACTTTTTAATTTTATAATTCAAAATTTGTTTTATTATGATACGAGTAAGTTACTTAGTCAGACGTTTGGAACTGCTTGGTTTTTAAAATGTCTTGATAGTTTGTATCAAACTTCGTGGTTCCAATTAGCAGCGTAACTTGTAAATGTTCGTCACTTAAGTTACTTCTGTACTTAGATTTGACGTATTTCATTTTTAAAAACGTTTGCTCGCATAAACATGTTGAGCTAAATATTGACATCATTTCACGCGCATGTTTTTTGAGATTTAGAAATGATTCCTCTGGCAACATGGCGTAAAATTGTTGGAGACTGGATTCCTTGAAATAGTCTTTGAAATTGTTATTTGATATGAGCTCGATAACTTCAATTTGGAGCTCTGTCGGTAAAGTTTCTATTTTTATGGCAAAAGAATTTTCAAAAATTCAAATACGGTCTTCTGCACTTTCGAAATCTCTAAACCGCGTCTGGAACTGCTCATTCAAATAAGTGAGAACTCAAACAGCAAAATCAGTAGGGAATTCATCATCATTTTCAAGTTTGAATTTGTTGTATGTTGGAAAATGGGCAAGATTTTTTTCTATTAATTGATTTATAAATAGAGTTAATTTTAATTTGAAAGCTTTGATGTAGAAATATGTATCTGAAATTAACGAGTTTGCTTCTTGCAGTTTTATATTCAACTCATTAAGAAGCTGAGTTATATCAACGAGAAAAGCTAGTTTCCATAGCCAAGACAAATCAGCTAACTCAGTTACAACACGGTTTTTTTCTGTCATAAATATGTCGATTTCTGAACGAAGATAAAAAAATCTTTTCAAGACACAACCTCGGCTGATCCAACGAACTTCACAATGATAGGGAATATCTGGGTACTCGCTTTCAATTTCAGCAAGTAAGTTCTTAAACTGACGGTGACTGAGAGCACTTTTTCGAATATAATTTACATTCTGTACAACAATATTCATAACTTCAGATAATGGTGCATTTTTCCCACACAAAACTTGCTGGTGTATAATGCAGTGAATAGCCATTGATGCTGCAGTACCAGTCTCCAATACAGCTTTACTAACATTTCCAACCAAACCTGTATGTGTTCCACATATGTTGCGTCCACCGTCAGTAGTTACGCCTTTTAAAATGTTAAAATTAAGACCAAAAGCAAAAATAGATTCTTTTACATTCAAAAAAATGTCATTACCAGTACATGAATCTTTCATTGAGTGGACGGCGGCCAATTCTTCGGTTATTTCAAAAGATTTATTGACTCCGCGAACGAATAAAAGCACCTGCGCTAAGTCTGAAGTGTAGGTAGATTCATCCAAAGCAATTGAAAAATATTTAAAGCTTTTAGCAGTATCTTTTAATTGACGAATAATATCATTTCCGAAATCTGTGGTACGTCGCGCAATTGTATTTGCTGACAAACTAATACCGGTGAATAAATTGATTTTATCGGGACAAATCCTTCAACTGTCTTCAAAATGCATTCCTTTACAATTTGGCCATCAGTAAAAGGTTTTCCGGCTATCGCCAGAGTACAAGCTACTTGAAAGCTTACTTTTACGAGAGATTTATTTTGACATGACCGTTTGTAAAAATTGACTGTTGAGCTAGTAAATTCTGTTTTAATATTTCAAACTTGTCTGATCGTAGTTTACCAGGTAGCTCGTTATATGTAGATGCGTGCTTACTTTTATAATGTCTATTAATATTATATTCTATCATAACAGCAACCTTTTCCTTGCAAATAACGCATAAAGCAACATTGTTTTGTTCAATGAAGAAATAGATAATTATAAAAACTGATTCTAGTATATACTTTCTATACATTACAGTAGACTCACGCAGTTAGAAAATCCCGTCGATTACACGTTTGATAGCGTTATTATTACAACAGAAAAAGTCGATTGTATCTTATCTGACCATCGCGTAAGTTTTGAGTACAATATAAGTCAGATAAGTGTGATTGACAAGTTTATCTATTATTAGTTAGTATTAGTATATATGTATAACTATTATAAGTTGTCATTATATTTTATTATTCAATTCAATAAAAAATAAATTAAAAACAATGGAAATTAATATATTATTTTCAAAACATTAATTAGCTTGGCGGCCTGGATCCGGCCCGTGAGCCGTAGGTTGGAGACCCTTGGTCTAGGTGATATTTTGATTTATCGGAAATAGTTTAGAACGAAATTCAAAAACAGTTCACTTACAATTCAGACATCAAAGACCAGACAGTCATATATATATATACGCAGTTTAACATTCAACTATAACGAAATGACTATTATTCGTACGCAAATTCAGACGAGGATATTTACAATATGGTTACGGAAACCATTAAAAACATAATATCGACTTTAATATTCCACTCTGCAGGACCGACCAGAGAACTCTGTAGAGGTTATCAGTGGTTTTAAATTATTTATCTATATACACTCAATACACCATCAAATACCCCCCTCACCTATGCACCATGACAGACAAATAGTTTAATTATTACCTATATTTTTGTATTTTTGTACTGTTGTGCTACTAATTTTGTATATTATTAAACTATTATTTTTTGTATTTTTTTTTTTGCACTATTTAAGCATTTTTTTTTATTATATACTTGAGTTTTATAATATTTTTATATACACATTTATTTTTGTGATTTGTACAAAATTTATAAATTTTAAATTATAAATTGATTATAATAATATTATTATTGTCATTATTTATTTTTCCAAAAATGTATAAAATCAACAATACAATTATTTTGTTTAAACACAATAAAAATATGTTGTTTCTTATTTTTCGTACTAACGAGTATATTTTTCATTTATTTCAAAAGAAATATCATCACATAACACGATTGGGTCCCTTTAAGAATTAACGATAAATAAATTAAAAATATAATTTTTTTTGTTACATACCAAATCTCAATAAAATATATTAAGGTTTTTTGGCTTCATGAAAGTATAAGTTTACCGGACCAGTGACCATTATGAAATATGAATGAAGGTATATAAATATTTAAAAACAAGTAATATTACTGCTAATAATATCACGCAATAATTAATAAATATTTATATACTATTTTATGTATAACTACTTTTTCGATTAATTCTGTTATTCGATGGCATAATATTTGACCTGAATAAACGGGGTAGGTAAAATTCGTTTTTATTTTATGCAGAATTAAAAATAGTTTACAGTTGATTACCTAAAGTTCATATTCCTGATCAGAGATACTCATTCGAATAACACAATAAACAAACGAGTACCAAACTGAATTTAATAATTAATTATTCAAATATTAATGTAATATATTTATATACTGCATTAAAAAAAAAGGCGGGCAAGTGAATGCCGATCTATTATAATGGATGTGTTATATTTGAATTCAATAATATATAAAATAATTATATACGAAAAATGATTTTAATCGAATACCAACTGACACCCTATATGACTATAAGTATAATATATATTATAATTTACTTTTAACGACTATAAAAATATAAATTGTTTGTGTAACATTGAACAATGATATTAAATTATAAAAATACAAAAACACTATTACTTCGATCAGGAAATCGAGTGAAATGTGTCAAACATTAAAATGTCCATCCCAATAAATCAGATGTCACGTATAATACTTACAACGAATGTAATAATGCAAACACAGTATTACAAAGTCTTACAATTCCGTGAAATTTGATAATAGAAATGTTTACATTAATATTCTTTGTACCAACTCCGTACTAAATGAGTTTTAAATGTTTTAATGTTTTAGTACAAAGTCCAGCACGGTATACACACACACACACATATATATATATATGCAATTTAACACGTTCGCATCGTGTGAGTATAACGTTATTATTACACTGGTCGGAATGTTTATACATGGTTTGAAAAGTTCAAAGCCCAATAAAACCGTGTGCGGTTTTTTTTCCGTCGAAACGCGGACAACGTTCGGCACGCTTGATTTAAACAGATCAAAATGTTGTTAACGGAAAACTAAATCACGGCGGATTTCGATTTGGATATGTGTTTTGGCCGTCGGTCGGAGGAAAGTCGTATATAATACGGGTCGATGTGTGAGCATCGGATGGCAAACGGTGGAACCATTATGTCGTGTGTGCAGACATATTTATTGTGCTGTATCAAAGTTAGCCTCCGCGCATCGATAGCACGATCGTGTCGTGGAACTCGGTCGGTCGAAATACAAACGAGACTCATAAAAGTATTCCGAATATTAACGACGGTCGTCGGTCGAGGCGGAAAATATACGCTCGCGGTCTCGTGTCTGTGTGCGCAAAGGACGCAATAATAATATTATCGCGGCGTGTCGCGTACTGTGTTTCGTGGGGAATCGTTCGACAGAGGTTGATCCAACAACGAAATACATTAAAAATGATATTATCGTTCCCGTCTCGTTCGACGGTTTTGACGGAACATAATATTATTTTAATAATACGCGTGGCGTCCACAACAGAAACCGCGACGTGTCTTTCAACGAAAATCGTTACCGCACAACCAGTATGCTAATGTATATCAATAACAGTATTTAACATGGTTTCAATAGAAAATGTATGTTCTTATTTTTACAAAATAGGCATTTGATCAATAATTCCATTACTTTGCGAGGTGCAGGAAAAACTAAATCGTAACCATGATATGTAACTACTCGAAGGCGTGTTATCACAATATTTTATTACTATTGTATTATATACAAGGTGTTGAATTTAAGTGTCTACACTCATTATTTTGAAGAAGTTTTAACTTTTTTTTTTTTTTAAATTGGTAGTTTATCATGTGGTAAAGATGGAAGTATAAATTAAATTGCTTTCCCGAATGAGCCACACATTATATTTTTGTCACACATGCGCCTCTGCTTTTCATTTATATTGTCTCAGATATTTTCGTAGAACATCACGGGATTACGGGAGTTACTCGACTACGACTTACCAATTAGTTTATATTAGACAAAACATATTGAAACATTAATCTATATTTAATCTAATTTGGACAGTAACTTTTCAGGACTTAGGTCCCCGCTGTCGAAAATTAAACCTTCGGTGTATCCAAGACCGTAACTGAAAACAAATTTCGGGGTCCGACTTTTTTTAATAGGTAAATTTATTCTTAATACTGCAATTATATTTAATAAACTAAATTCATTACTAATATGCATCTATTTTTAAAAATTTCAGGAGGAGGATCCGGACCCCTAGACCCCCATCCTCTACAGTTACGGCCTTGGGTGTAGCAGTGGCAAAAAAACATTTTTACATACTTTTTTGTCAACAAAATATAAAAATATATCGCTATCATATTTTTTAAGTTTTAAACTTATTTGAATGACAACATACATTTTTAATTTTGTATTCTGAAGCAAAACATTTTTCGAGTATTTTTATATGTACCTATATAAAAATCAAATATCGAAAGAGTAATTGATTAGTCATAAGATTCGTAGTTTAGAGCAATGTAGAGTTGCGCAGGGTAGTTAACCCGCAAAATGTTGGTCCACTATACTCCACGCATCAAACATGTAAAATTACTTATAACTGATTAATTTATTCGAAATTCTATTTCATGTAAATACTTCGCAAAAGAATATACAATTTATAATGTATGTTGTCATTCAAATGTGAAAACTTGAAAATTGATGATGACAAGAGATTGTAAAGTATAATATCCGTCATAGGTTGATGTACCTAAACAATATAAACATAATCATATACTATTATGTGTACCTGGATATTACATTAAAATATTATTTTAATATTGTTATATGCCAACCGTGTTCAACGAGTAAGTGCACGGTGTCGAGTTACTGGCGTAGTGCGCATTTTAATCTGTAAATAATCGTCGTCGTGTTACCAGAGTGAAGCACACTCTTCAGTACGTATCGTCAGTCAATTATTATTCAAATGTTTTAGAACTTAATCAATAGAGCACGTCTACGATATATTGCGTAAACAATTTATTTTTATAAGATTACGAATTTTAAATTCCCACGTGATCGAACCAGAGTAAGCTAATACCGGTCGTTTGAATACCCTACGCACCCATATTAATTGTAGCCGTGAAGTATATTAAACGAAAATAAAAAACATAACAAAATTATAGAGTTTATTTTTAGAAAAAGCAAGTTTTTTTTTTTTGAACGACATTGCAATTTTTTATTTCACAATTTACTTAAATGTTATTTTTTACCAATATTTACATTTCCTTATTAATGGTAAATGATTGTTTATTTAAAACCAAAAAAAATAAACAAAATTGTTTCTATTTTTAAAAACTTTTTACCCACATCGTTCTGGCAAAATATTGAAATAACGGAACTCGTGTTTCAAAAAATCGTAATTATATCTTCGCGGACGCTGGAAAATTTAACAGTTGTGATTGGGTTTTTTTTTCTACTATCCTGCAGGTACAATAAACATTTTCAACAAAAAATGTTTACTTATTATCTAATGCCCCCTGTACATGTCGATATAAGTAGCTACGATTAAGTCGTAAAAATCAAAAAAACGTATGTAATAATGTTTAACACGATTACTCGACACTCCGAATGCGCGGTGTAGTACTGGACGGCGGGCTTTTCGAAAATATTAAATCGTGTACACGTACGGTTATCTAAATCGCGTTATGGACGTTCGCTGCAATAAACACGGTCACTAATTATACCATCCATTCGGTGTGTATAACAATAATAATAATAATAATAATATGTGGCGGCGTTGGCGTTTCCGAAAACCGGGAAACTCGTTTGTCAGAGTCCTAGCCGCGGCGGGTGGGTCGTGTATAAAATATCGTGCATCGTGCAATATAATGTACGGTCTCGGCTGAGACCTTAATACTATGTGTCATCACCGTCGGTGCACGATACACGATATTATTATTATTATTATTATTATTATTATTTATAGGTGTGTAAAGACGCCGCCGATTTAGGTCCTCCGGTCGTTGGGCGGGGGAGGACGAGTTGGCCGCCGGTGGGTCGGGATTGCGAGAGTCGGCGTGTGGATTTTCGGGGTGGAGTTCGAAGACGATGCCGAGGGATGGCACCGAGAACCGGGTTGGAAATTTGTCGGCGGACGACGGGTAGGGGGCGCGTGGTCTACACGTCAGCAACCGCGGCCGTGTCGACTGAATGAATAAATACATATCGTCGAGTTTAACGTTCCCGGACACGTACGCCGCCGCCGCCGTCAAACCCGGAGTCTCGCGCACATGCAGCATATTATATTCACTCGCGGGATCGCCATCATACGGCGCGGCGCACTTGTGACGTTTTTCCAGCTCCACGACGAAACGATGTCGTGTTCGTTTGATACGAAACATAATATTATGAAATTATACGATCGCCAGACCGATTCGTATGTGATTCTTTGGCATACGAGTTCGTCCGAAAGGTATATTATAATGATTAATTACTATTATACTGTGTTGTGCAGACACCGACGTTATAAAGTGGCTTAAATTATTCTCGATTACTCGAATTACAATTGTTGTGTTATTTTTATAAAGACCTGCAGTTTATGTATAAATAGATACCCGAGAATTCGGTTACAAATCGAAGTATAACGAAAACAGTAACCTTAGAAAGTCCAAGCATTTACTGAATAAGACTCATTATGCCTGCATGACGTCCTAATCCAAAAATACGCGAGGATATAAAAATATAGATCGTTAACGGACTATTTAGGTGCCGATGCTGATTATTGAGTAATACGCAGTTTGATTACAAATAGTTGTATATTTATTTATTAGTTTTAATATTACGATTCAAAACTTGGTACGTTATTCAACATAAAATAACATAGCATATGGCACTCAAAAGTCAAGAGTCCGTAGACAAAGTATTTATTATATTTATTGTAGATAACGAAAGAAATTAAAGAATAAATACACAGAATTTATGCCGATAACCTGTAAATTGTATATTATATTATGTATACATATCACTCCCGGTTTGACATTCCTCCATATTTAAGGTAATAATTCAGATAACGCCGATATAATATGATACAACGTACAGAAAACTATCTTAAACGCCTTTTGGAGAAATATTTAAAGTGTTTTTATATCAGTTTATTGTATGAAAAGATACAAAAATGAAGTATTCATTTATGTTTATGTAAAGGGTGTTACACAAAACATGCCTACCCCTATATTTTCCTTCAAACAAAATTTATTAAAGCTTAATTTTTTAGAAATTTAAAGTACTCTTTTTTCCTGTTATTTTTCAAGCTGATGACTATTTCGAAAATTTTGATTTATTCAAATTTTATCTAGAAATTTTTGAGTACTTTTAACTGTGTATACTATAAATAATAGATTTTGAAGATATAAAGTATACTTTGATATGTAATTTAGTTATTAATGTTAATCATATATTAACATTTTATATTTTTGTAAATTCCTCAGTATATAAGTACATTTTAATAATTCAGAAACTACAAGTTCAAATTTTGATATACAATATTTAATATTTTCAAAAATTTATTTGTTTAACAATTTACAGTACAAACAGTTGGTTCTCATTTAAAAAAAAAAAAATAAAGCTTCCATCTCCACAGAAAACTTTTTAAACGATAAAAAAATCTAAAGTACTTAAAACAAGTCTTATATTCCTAACTTAAAAATTCCAAAAATCGAAACTTGAATAAATTAATTATTGAAGGGAAAAAAATGGGATTAGCATGCTTGGTGAATCACTCTGAATGTGAAATGCGTTTCGATTTGGCTCTTCCTGTTGATGTGAGGGGCGTCGTATTTATTATATTTCTGTAAAAAAAAAATCAGTAAAATGTGAAATTTATATTTTATCGTTTTGTTATTTTTTAATTTCACCACGTAAAGTAATAAAATAGTATTATTATCCAATGAAGCTTAAACTGTCGTTCTACACATAAAAAGCAGATAGAGTCACCATTTCGTTGGTAAAGCTATAAATGTATATAATATTATATTATATACGTGTTGATGGAAGCATTAAACGACACTAAAATACATTTTAATATTTAGTTACTGTACAGACGGGGAACTGTTAGTTATTGTTTTTCTCTCCGCTTAATTAAATATAAACTGCCTTCTCGTAAATAAAACAAATAGTTTTTACTTTGATTGTTCGTTAGAGTTTTAAAGTCGTTTAACTGTTCACTTAGATCAATTGACGTGTTCGTACACTTATCGTCAGATATTATGGCATACAAACGATATCGATTATCATTCATGCATAGTGTTAACACCGTATTTTCCGTTTGGAACCGTTACAGAATAATCACTATTATTATGAAATAATTGTGAAGTAGATGCCGATGCAAATCGCGAATAAATTTTCGGTTTTAAAATTCATTTACACGCATATACCGACGCCATAAAACAGATCGGTCGTAATTTTTGTGAATAGTTTTTTGGCAGCCCGAACCGAAGGTCGTAAAACCGGTGGAGAGAATCGAACGAGCCACCCGGCGACGCGCACGCACACACGCACAAACACACAGACGCACACGCACGCACACGTTTATGTATTATATATATGACAATGGTAGCGTATAACAATAATAGCAAACTTGCAGAAAACAATCCCGTCGTTCTGGGTACACACGCACAGCGTATACTTTTAACGTTTTCCGCCGCGTTCGGGGCTGATTTATGCTGTAAAAAAACGCAACACGACACTTTTACTCCCTCTCGCAACAAATCCTCCGCCACCGGCAATCCCATTCGATATACTTGTCCGCACTCAGTTCTCCGCCGTATTATTGCGATCCGACACATAAGACTGGTTCGATGGAAGATAAAACGAACAGAAGCTTTATATTATTTACACAACTCGCGAAATATATATATATATATATATATATATATATAAAACACGCACAGACCAAGCGAACACCGGTAGCAGTATAGTACCTACGTCGTATTATATCGCCGCGGAAAACTGTAAATAATACAATGACGCGTAGGTACTTGCAGAAATCGATTTCGCCCAGCGCGCTTCTCCTAATATGTCGCGATACCTACGCAATCGATATAGAAACAAAATGTTAATCATTAGGCTTCGACCCCGAACACTTTGTCGTTCATCGTGACACTCGCCGTCAATAGTAACTATCATTTCGAGAGCGTTTATATTAATTAAATCGCGAGCCTAATCGATTGTGACACGACTGATATGATTGTCGTATAACGGCGAACGGACGATGAAATTTCACCACGATCGTAATTGATAAAGTTTTCCGGTTATAAACGTCGTACACGAACCTTGAATTCATATTTCCACGTGGCGGCACACAGTGTAATATTCACCGTACAAAGATTTAGTGTATTACGTAGTTAACGTAATACACGTCTGGTTTGCATACACGACTATGACGTTTCCAAGATGCGCTGCGCAAAGAAGATTCGTTAGGCTTTGAATCGTAGTAAATTGTAGGATTTCAACTCTCACATATGTACATCATGCGAATAATTAAGTATTTATGTATATATATATATTAATTTATCTAAATACTATTACGTATAAACTTAACCTGCAATGTGACCGAAAGCAGTAATTAGAAATTATGTTGTATATTGTATAGTGCATAATATAGACAAGACTACATTATTAATCAGTTTGCACTTGACGTAATAAACGATTTCTCTAAACTATGTGTATTCTACGTGAACCCATTGTCAATATTGCACGTATACGAATTCGGGTCAACTGAGCTCAAAAGATAGAGTTACAATTTTTAAAACAACTTATTCATGTATTTTATATTTTAAGTATTAGTTGTAGGTACCTGTATCGTTTAATGTGAATGAAGAAATCGTGCATGTATAAATAATAATATTATAAGTATATTATATAGTATAATATTGTATTAAATACAATTAAAATAATTATTAATTACAAAAACTAAGATCATGATAATATTGGATGGTTTTTATAGGGGCAAATGAACATATTAACTAAATTTATTGGTTTAGTCTAACTATGATATTGTATGGCAACCAACTCGCAGTAAATTATAATAATTGTTTTACTCTGTAAACTATTAAATTATTTAGTAAACTAATTAAAAGTCGAAAATTATACTATGGATGCACTTAAATCAATATACTGCAAACTAATTGTAAAATAATAATAAGTAATATACGATAGGAAATCGGTGCTATTTTATCGTTGGTTATTCAAAACGTAGGTTGTAAAATAATAAATTGAAAAAGTTCAAATGATTAAATTCTGGATTTAATTTTCAAGTGTTTTTAAACAAAGAAAAAACATAAAATATATTGGTTTATTGAAATATGAAATAGAAAATATTTTATTTAACGAGAGAAAATATGAATTAGAACAGACAAAAAAATATGCATATATATATATATACGTAAATAATAATATTTAATATTTTGTAGCATTCTATTAAATATTATCAATACAATAAATTATATTCATTGAAATATTAAACAGTGAAAAAATATCATTTTTAAATCTTAAGAACAATATTAATAAATTGAGCTTATAATAAAGTACATTTTTTATTTATCCAATCTATTTTTAAATATCAAATTATCTGAATCGATTCCAACGATAATAATTTAAATTAAGTGTCGAAATGCAAAAATGAACGGTTCCATAATAGGGGAGTTGTTTTCTAACTCCACATTCAACATACATGATATACTTTATTAATTATTTATTTAGATAACTAAACCATAAAACCAAAATTATCACGATAATGAATAATGCACAACATTTAAATTTAACTCATACACGATATTTAGATGTTCAATAACGATATAAAATAATAACAATTCATTTTTTTTAATCTAGTTCAATTTTGTTATAGTTTAGTCTTAGCACTATTTCAATGACGTTTCAATGTTTATATTTTATTTCTAAAAGTATTTTTGTTTAATAATAACATACACACAAGATTAAAGAAATTATTTTTTTTACTCTTACGGTTGCTGCTATATAATATTATGATTTGAAAAGGGTTAGAACATTTGTAAATCAAAAAAACGTATATAGATATATTTTGCAAGTTATAAAAGGTACGGGACATGTACCATATCACTTAAATTAAATTTGCTGTTTATAACCACGAAGAGGATTTCAGGTTTGGATGAGAACAGGTGGAAGCATGGAAAAACATTGTTCCATATTATTATAAAAACAGATTAAAATTGTTGACTCTCAACTATAACATATGAAAACAGGGATACGCTTCAGAGTTTAAAAAAATCTAAATAAAAAATGATAATTTTTACCGTAAGTACGATAAAAAAAATCGTTATCTATAAACCATTTTCATAAAAATAGTGGTAATAAAAAATAAAAAAATATACAGTTTAAGCGCAAAAAAAAGTAGAAATGTATTTTTTTTTAAATAACTGATCGAAATTTCCGACAATGTGTAGACTAAACAAATCAACAGGCCTGTGCATAACATTTATAAATGACTAAAGAGTACAACTTAACCAACAAATCAACCATATCGTTGTATGAATTTGCTCGTAACATTGTGTCAATTTTTCTGATTTAATATACCATTCAAATTGAATATTTGAACCATATATTATGTTATAATGTTGTATAATATACAAAACGTGTTTGAACGACGAAAAATGAATATCCGGTAACACACAACCAATAGATTCATCCTCTCTGATGTAAGGGTTATAAAAACATAAAACGTTATAAAATAATGTCAAAAAAAAAATAAAGTAAAAAACATTTATTCCATATTATGTATAATAATAGTTAAGTGTCTGATCTATTAGAGGCATGCATAATATTATTAACTCATAAAAAAAAATGGTACTTATTTAAAAATGAGTAGCTATAGTTATGCATAAATCGAATTAATTTAATAATACACTGATCATTTTCGGAAAATCTCCACGCTTTTTTTTAAATGTAAATTGTTTTAATTTCATTGTAAAACTAATCATCCATTATTAATATTATAATTCCAGCAAATAACATTTTTAGTTGGAATGTACAAAGTGCAAAGTTTTTAATTATAACATATACAATGGTAGTATACAGCAACTATAGCTTACTATTTGATGGTCTAGTGCAAAGATGTGGTAAGTGATATTCAACAATTTGTTCAGTATAGACATTTGAAAGTTTACACCATTTCTACACAAATTTTGGGCTGAAGTTATAGGATTTTTTATTTTGTCTTTCAACATGTTTGAAACAACTTGACAATAACAAAAATATACTAAATTTTATTGAAATACTTTTGCTGTAAGTGAGTATACCACATTTGAACACATGTTTTTGAATCATAATACAGTGGTTCTTAAACTGTGCCCCACCCCCCGTGGGACCACAGTACTCAATTTTTTTCGTGTAATTTATCTTATCTTCATTACACCGGCGACGAGTTATAAATTGTATTTTGTAATATAAAACGATTATTATAATACTGATTATAAATAGTATAATAACACGAGATACTTTGTAAAAAAATAAGAAATTTAAAAAAAAAAATTCATAAGGGAGTCCGCGATTTCTAAAAATCTATCATCAAAGATCCGTGTTCTACAAAAGTTTAAGAACCTCTGCCATAGTACACATTTTAAACAACAATGCAATCTAGTGGATAAAATATTAAGCAAATACATGCAATATTTGTGCGTCATATTATAAAATATGAAATGGAGAATTTTATAGAGTACTTAACTAATTTTCGCCAAAAATGTCACTTACTACACCTGTGCACTAAAACGTTGATATAACATATTTTCCTAATGAAAACTGTTCATTATCATGTTCTCTCATATCTCCTGTAATTACCTATAATATCGATTTCTATTCCTGTCACCCACTTCTGAATAAAGTATAATTATTTAATATTCAAATGCACTGTGGCTGTTGATATTTACATGCTAATCGTCTTCCATTGACATGAACGCATTATAATTTAAAAGAGGAAAATTCAGGGTAACAATGTACGAATTGTCTCCGGCAAGTGTCTATCACACACTCGTTATAATATATGCCAGACACGCTATTCATTTTGTGGCCAGACGTCTTTAATATGGTAAATATTATAACCTGTTATGGCAATCACTACAAAGGTGTTCATCCAGTGGCCTCTTTTTAATAATAATATGCAAATATTTGAGGTAAATTAATTTATGAGTACTTCACAACTCGTAGCTATTTAAAATATAAAAATATTCTCATTGATTGTAAACGACCCCAGTTGATAATTTTTACAAAAATCATATTTGCCCAATGACGGTTACCAATATTTTTTACTGATTTAGGTAAACTCGACTGACAAAGAATTGAAATTATTTCTATATTCTGTGTATGTGTGATACGTCATTACATAATTACCAGATGTTACATTAAAATCTGGAACAAAATGATTTATTATAAAAACAAATACTATCTATGACTAAATTCATCGCAAAAATTAAAATTGTTTATTTATTGATTTTTGACAAGGGATACAACTATGTATAATACAATAACGAACATCTATAAAATAATAAGCAATTAATTAGATGGAGAACCAATTAACGTTCAAAAAAATAAGTGATTATTTTCATATCTCAATAATAACCTCTTGGCTAATTTTCACTTTTTTTCTAATTCTTTCGCGAAGTTTACTTAATTAAATAAATAATATTTTAAAAAATGTAATAATATAATTATATAAATTATGTTAGTTTTCATGGCAATTCAATAACTACAAACTAGATATAAATAATATCTATAATCTACATCATATAAAATATTTTATTGGAGAATTTGAAAATCTTAATTGAAAAAAAATGTTTGAGTTTTAATTTACACAGTGAAAACATGAATTACTTTAAAACTATTGATAACATAATATCAATATAAAATATACAGGGAATTTAGAGAAAAATAAAAATTAATCATGAGCAGTTGATTGAATTATTAAAACTTTTTTTAAGCCTGTAAATAATTTTTGTCTCCACTTATTTTCTTCAGTATTTACAAAATAATATAAACCATATTTTTTTAAAATTGTACAATAGAAAATTTGCTAACATATTAGATAAAATAAAATATGAAATGAGTTTATTAATAATTGTTCTTTTCAGATTCACTAAAACTATTTGAAACAATAAATAATTATAGTGTACTCGCGGCAAAAAAGGTAATATCGACAAGAAAACTATTTCCGAACAAATGTAGTATATTTATGTATATTTTTTTAGAATCTAAGAGGAGCGAGAAATGTATTGATTTTACAATGATGTAAGTTTTTCTCTTTTTTTCATTTTTGTGTCTGTCACCACGTTTAAGGGCAGTAAAAGTGATCCGATTTTCCACATCAGCATCTTTTTGGTAGAAAAGTGAATCTAGTTGGTACTTTGGGGAGTCAAAAGTAAAAAATTTTTCATAGTTTTTAAACGAGTAGGGGAAAACAACATAAAAATTAAGGGAGAAACGGGAATTTTTACGTGAAACCAATATTCGACAAAATCGATTTTGTTTTTTGGTGTAACATCAAAAGTAATCATAGTAGATATATTGAATTTTTACCGAATATTTATATAAGCATTTTCTATACACCATATCATTTTCAAAATATTTCAACTTTTTTTGAGCTATTTATAAGCATAATAAATTTTTGGTTTTTCTTTATTTTTTATTATTGCCGATAAAAATATGAAAATTTGATACAAGGTTCTTCATAACTTATTGTAAGTGAAAATTAAAAAAAGATTTGAGCGTAAGTCTTTAATAGTTTTTTATAAATGTTTTAAGTTGAAATTTTGAGAAAATACGTAAAAACTAAATTTTGCAGTTTTTTTGGATTAGGAAATTCATAAAAATTTTTCTATTCAAATCTAAGATTTGAAAATTTTACACAAAGATCTCTATACATTTTTCTAATTTGTTAAAAAAAAAAAATTAGCGGAAAGAAAATTTAATTTTTTATGAGAATTTTAAATTAGACATTAAATATTCACCCGTTTTCTCCGGGAACGATTTTCTTATTTTGATGTAAATAAAAAAGGAATAACCGTAGGCATTTGAAAATGTTTTTAAATGTTTAAATTACCATTTTCAATACACCAAGAAAATTCAAAAATATTTTCACAATTTTTGAGCTAATTGTAAGCCTAAGAAATTGTCGGTTTTTTAATTTTTTTTTCTCTAAATTTCAATAAAAAAAATTTCGTCGAGTCAATTTTTTTGAAAACATAATACAAGATTCTTCATAAGTTATTAATATAGTAGATGAAAAATAATAAAATTACATCGATACAATTTTTTTTATAAGCATTTAAACTTCCAATTTGACTGAAATTCATCCTCGAACACTTGCAAATTATTTTGTAGTTAAAAATGTATAACATTTTTAGTTTTTATAACTAAGGATTGAAAATTTAAAACAAAGTTTTTCGTAAGTATTTAATAATGTAACCAAAAAATAAAAAAAATGTATAAAAAGAATAATTTTTTATAGACATTTTAAATTCAAATTTGGATGGAATTAGATATTTAAATGAAGAATAACTATGTTATTTATTTGGTTGTAATTTAAACATATTTTTTGAGGGTTTTTGAAACTTTTAAAGTATATTATTATATTTTATACACTTAATTAATTTTTCAAATGTAATGTTTTCTGCAAAAATTAATTCAGCCTAGTACCTACTATATTTAATAGTACAAATTACTAATTACTATATTAATAGTAATAAAATAAATTATTTTAATAGCAATAATATCTTAAAATATGTACACTTAGTTATGTAAGCTGATAGACCGTCTTCGCTCAGAATCGTTTTATGTATACAATGATATATATCATTGAATATAAATTTAACACTCCGCGAAAGTGACCCCCACTTGATATCCACTATAAAGCAGAGCGGTATCCACTTGCCGACCTTTTTTAACTTAATGTATTTCAAATGGCAATGGAAAAAACTGAGTTTTGTAAAATACATAAAAAAAGGACAGATCTTTAAGATACCAAAAAATGAATCAGAAAAAGGTTTACAACATCACACAATACTTTTCGGGAGAATAGAGTGCATGTAAGATTTTAAAAAGTTTAAATAAATGAACATAAAGTAAATTGTGACCAAGACTAAGTCGGGAAAAATGAAATGGCGTCTAGGGAATCGTATAAACACTAGAAAAATTGGCCCGAGGATATTTTTATATAGAAAACAGAAAACAGAACACAAAATATGTTATTTCATAAAAATTCATATATTTAAATTAATAATCGAATTTTGCTTCTCAAAAAAAAAATAACGAAAAATAGTATGAATGCTAAACAAAAAGACACATCAAATTTACCAAACTTTTAGACATATATGAAACTTACTTTAAATTCACTACAGGTTTTTGTGACTGAATACAATTTGTATAATAGTATGATCATATACCCATTAATAAAAAAACATAACATTGTCGATTTAATTTGTTTTAATAAAATTTCAATTTTGATGTACCTAATTATAAGTATTCATCAATATTATAAAGCTCGTCTAGTTGCTATATTATAATACGATGGGCAGTGCATACCAAAAATCAAAATAGATATAAAAGAAAAATATATATTATGCATGTTATTTGTTTAAGGCTTTTACCACTACGACAAACAGATCAAAACGATACCGTACCATATGCCACATACCCACACTTTTTTATTTTTTTATAAACTTTTTTATCATTACACGTACGAGACGAAATAAATCATTGGTTTGATTGAGATAACGTCGCTTTTTAAAAATAATATTAAATGTTACTGAATAGTGTGTAGTATAAAAATATAATATTGAAATTAAAAATCTTTATATAATAGTATCATTGTGTTTTTATTTAATGTATTATTATATAACTTCACATGTGTTAAAAAAATATTTTTGTTAATACTGATTATTGATACTATTTTTTGTTTAAACTATTTTAATGGCAAATACCGACGAATAATTTATCTCCAAGTTGTATAAAATATTTTTTAATTTATAGTTTATTACCTAAGTACAATATAGTAGTCATATAATACAAAACTCGTAATATAGGTAGGTACTAAATACATACATTTTTACAAATAACAAATGAGTTTTAAAATATTTAACATTTTCGGTTGCATATTTTGTCTATTTTAGCTCTTATAAATTCTGAAATTTAATTATTATACATTATCGGCCACCGAAGCGCTTATACGCTGTTGAGCAGGAATCAGAGGAGGTGATCTCACACACACATACACATACACACACGTAGATATAATATTGGCGTTGAAATTTAGCGGAAAGGTACTTTGCGGGCGCAGAAGTTTTGTTTTCATCGATGGTTGAAAGGGGGAAGAGGTGAAGTTTTCAGTAGGTGTGCGGGGACCGTGCGTTCCGTCCTTAGCGTCGTAATCGAGCGCGCATTACAACCCTTTCCACAAAACCCTATGCCGGACCGTTCTTCGCCTTTTCTCGTCCGAAATTCGAGCACGCGCATATTACGGTATGGAAAATAACACACACACATGCAATATATATATATATACTGAGTGACCCGCGTCCGTCCCAATATAGCTTTCAGCGCGGTCAATACGATATTATTGCACCGCATTTTAATCATTACCTATACATAATTATTTTGCGTCTACAGGTATAGACGGGTAGGAAATAACGTTTTGGACAGAGCAGCACACTTGCCCTAATCACACCTTTTTTATAATTCATTCGAAATCATAGTCCATTGGGCCCGGAATATTTTTAATAATAACGCGTTAAAACCGTTGCCAAACCGTGTGCTGGAATACGATGCAATACAATTGCGGACTTATTATTATTTATTACGATTACGCACTCGTATAATTATGTTATTAATAGGTGTAAATTTCCACTATTAATTTAGGCTAAAGCACCACGATCTACGAATTGTGCCGAATCTTTTCATAAACATTTTAATTTGCAATTTTATTCACCGCATCCTTCAATATAATGTTATTGGAAGCTTAAAATTAATTCAAGTGGAAACTTATTTAAAAATAAGGGAAGTAAATATAAACACAATGAAACCTAGACGAAATGAAGAAAAGCGACGTAAAGAATTTGCATGACGGCAACGTTGTATGCGAAATGGGCGCATATGAGCTATAAATCGACAGGTAGTAGTACCTTACCTCTCGGGTGCATCTGTCCATACCCCTCGGGCTGGAATAGGCCAAATGGGCTGTACCCGTTTAGGGAGCAATTACACCCACTGCATATTTACTGGACTTCTGATTTCCGAAACTCACAAACTACTCTTTAAGTAATAACAATATATAATCATATAATTATTATGATATGTATTTCATCGTTGTGTACGATAGGCTTCTGTCGTGTATTATATTATTATAAAATAAATGAGCCGTTTAATATCCATTGCAAACGTGTGGACTCCGTAACTTTTTAGTTCAATAATATTGTTCAGTTCTGTTAAAATGTTTTATAAATGTGTATAGGTACACACTCGCTCAGCATTAATTGTATTATTATTACTACTGTTGTGTATAATTCTTAATTATATGTAATCTTTACTTTATTGGCCATTAACATTTTTATATTCATAGTGCTCAACCCGTAAGTTATTAATAAATAAATAAATAAATGTAGGTATACACATTCGTGCGAATAACCGCACTCGTTCGTCTTTAATTAGACCGATTAACCCATTTTCGGTGAACATTATATCCCTCTCGCCGCTGTAACCAACCTCTCTCCAGGACCCGTCGTCTACCCTCCTATAACACTCGTCCTGCGCCGCGGTTTAAGCACGTCCTTCCACACGGCGATCATCCTTTCTTCCGCTACCGCGTTAACGATAAGATTTTAAACGCTCGATAACGGCCAGCGCACACAAAACTATATAATATGCACAGCCGTCGACGCCGCTGCTGCTATTACAACAACAGCGACTACACTACTATTACTACTTCCACTACTACTACTACTACTACTACTACTACTACTACTACTGCTGCTACTACTGCTACCCCCATAATACTTACGCGTACTACTACTATTACCACTGTCTTTAATTAACCGGAGAGGCTCCGGGAGAGCACTGTGCGCCGCACCTGCACGGTACGACGATTTCCACTTTCGACCCCCTCCCCCCTTTACAGCCTTCCTCCACCAACTCCACGCCGTTGTCATCGGTATCACCACGCCCAGTTACACCCCGATCGAGTGGAACGTTGTATAATCAGCGGAGAAGGTGGCATCGCCACTCTCACCCACCGTATATATCTGTACATCTATATGTCCATAATATCTCTTTCTCTCTCTCCATCTCATAAACGTTTACGGCTTTTGACTTTTTATACTTAAAAATATATATATATATTATAAAATAAAATTATCCTGCTCGACTGCGACGCGGCGCAAATGATAATTGGTTAGGTGCGCGCTCTTAATGAAAGGGTTTCGAGTTTTATGCCGTCGTTATTTTTTATTGTCGTTTTTAGTTCCAAAGTGCGAATTTTTTCACAAGTGCGACGCAGAATCGATGCGAGACAATCGCGTTATTACAAACTATATATCGACAGACACACACACACACACATATATATATATATATATTATATAACATAAACACGTACCATCGGATGTGATATTATTAAATACGGTTCGATTCGCGAGCTAAAAAATTTTCCGATTATTCCCGACGGAAATCTATAAAAATGTCCGCGCCTGCTCTCCACCACCTTTAAACAGCTAGACATGTTTACGCACACGTGTTTCCCGACGTCACTGTCAGACGATGTCATCCATGTTATTTGGTAGCTGTTTGTTGTTATTTTATATTATTTTTTTTTCGTTTTCCCCATGACTTCATATACGGATATAAAATAAATAAATAATACGGACAAAATATATGACACAATACTCGTCTAAAAAATATTACGGATGATGCAAACGTTTCAATACACGCAGCGGGCAAAACTATTACAGATATTTCAAACGCTCAGCTGACGATGATATACAAATATATTATCATAATATAGAAGACATGTAACTTTATCATAAATCATGTTTGCGCCATTGTAAATATTTCATTCGTACCGCGTGTAAACGTCGTCGAAACGCTAAACGAAGATTTCCCGATTCAGTTATTCGACGAATATAATATGTGTAGTAAAAACTTCTATGTCATTTTTATGATTTCTTTTTCCTGACTGCAACATCGCCTTATAAAAACCACCTAAATGAATTACATCACCGAGACACGCAATGGCTGATGACATTTTTTTTTCACATCTAAAATAATAATATTAGAGAAACGTAGATATTTGTGTTCGTATAAGTCATTGTAATAGATGATTAAATATTAATTCAAGTTGATCTTTTTTTTTTAAAAGTATTTAAATACATAGTTCTTTAATCTACTGTATTTTAACTAAAGCACATGTAAATCAAGATGCCATTTTTGTTTTTGTTCTGATTGAATCTTGGCAATTTTTAAATTTGATTTCTATAGTTATGGGTAATGATCTCTCAAGTGTACTTTATTGAGTATATCCCTATACATTGTTAAGGTTGATCTTGCGGTAAGTGAATCAATTACCAAAATTTTACCATTGTTAAAATTTAAATAAGACTTGTCATTTCTCAGTTCACTCGGCTCCATATAATATAAAATGCATTATTTCAGAAAACACAAACTTTTTGAAAATATTTAATTTACATACCTAATTTTAAGCAATGAAAAACAACATTTTTGGAAAGATATTTTTTTTCTATTTTTTGTCATTTATATTATTTAAGTTTTTTACTCTTTTACATGGTAACATATATTTTTTATTTTATATTCCTAAACAAAATATCATTCGGAGTATATCGATCTATAAAAATCAAATTTTGGACTAATAGGTATAAGATAGTTACAACTATAAAACTACGCATCATGAATACAAAATATTCCAAGTTCTAAATCCAGTTTAAAATTGCATTATTAGCCAGATAGTTTATAGTTATCTGAGGTATTATATTATTATAAATACACAAGTTAATAAAATATTATATAATATCAATAATATATAATATGTATATATAATATATTAATAATAATTTTAAAAAATTATGATTTTCTCAATGATGACAATGATGATCAAATTGATTAATTTAAATGGTTGATAATTCTTAAATGCAAAACTAACGTTCGCGAGTTTGAAGTTAACTATTTTCTCTGGCATATTAATAATTTACTCAACGTCATGATATTTAATAAACTACTACGAGGTCAAGGATATTTATTATTTTAGAGTTTAAACTGCCTCCTTAAACAGACAATAATTTTCAACAGCATTACTGCGGGGTATTTAAAGATTAAAAGTAATATAGATAAGCTGCGTAGGGTATAGTAATATTAATAGTATTACTAATGCTATTCTCAATCAAGTACGGTTAAGGGTTAGACTTGTTCAACATATTTTTGTTTATGAATCCAAGTCCGACGGTTGTCTGGAGATGCAAAAAATAAAATCCATTTTTAGAGTATTTATTTTATTATTTAACCGTACACATTTAATTTTATTGTAAAAACAGTTCCGTCAGTTAATTGATTTATAGACGTTCTGTGAAATAAATTTTATTTTGCTGTGAGCTTAAAAACATTGGACATAGATATGCGGTTATTACTAGTAGTCGGCGGTATTCGGTCATAATGGGTGACACTAAAAAGGTTCGTATTTATGGAAATTTTGTAGATAACAAGTATTACTTTTTTTTATTTGCATATACATTTTAGGTTACACAGGCAGGCGTGTTAAAATGTTTACTGGCAAAATTATTACGGTCACTGAGAAGCAAATCCAACCCAACATGGCCATGAAGATCACTGTCGATGTGATCAAACCTCAACTGGATATCGGAAAGATAGAGAGGTCCGTTAAGGAAAAAGAGGTTAGGTCATGGAAACAACACAATAATAATAATAATAATGCCACAATGTCATAATTGAACCATTAATTTATACGGTGGTTAATAATTATTGTAAACTTCAGTCCAAATAAACGCTCAATTTCATTTTTATTATTATTGTCACTGTCAGATGCGTGGCAATAATAGGCAACGGATGAATATTGATTTGTTTTGTTAGAAACATAATTGTCCGTAAAATGTCAAAGCTGTTTATCGACGATTGCAGTACTAATGGATTGAAAGCATTGTTTGTCAGAGTAAATACATAAATTATTAATATCTAACATAGGTCTATGGACTATATTGCGAATATCAAAATAAATGTATTTTCTTGTTTATATTAATTACTTTCGAAGCATATTAATAGCATATTAAACGCTGAATAGCCTATTTTCTTCTGGTTGATTACTATTTGAATACGATTTAGGTATCTGCGTTATAGTCTTATAATTTATTTCGTTATAATATAATAGACATCATATACAATTCAACATAGTTTAGGTATTATTTCGAAAATTATAAATGTTTTTGCAAATAATTTACTATAACATTTTATTTAATTTAAATAACTATAATTAAACATGAAACAGTGCTTTTTTTAAAGTAATATTTTAACTTATTGTATTGTTCCATTTTTTAACTATTTCTTTTTTAAATTAAAATATACAATTTTATTTGATATTTCGAAGAAAAATATTTAGCTGAAATTTTTTATGAGTTAAAATTGAATTTTTAATAAACAATTAATTAGTTACAAGTATTTAAGATTTAGACGAGCCGCGAAGTAGCATACCAGCGTATTGTAGGGCTACCCTTAATCCACTCCACCCAAACTCATATATTCCAAAAATACTTATTAATCAGACTTAGGGACTAATGCACCAATTAATACTAATTAAAGAGCCGCTCGTAGACTCACATTTTGAATTATAATAGTCTAGCTACCCGCATTTCCAAATACAACATTCACTTATGAAAACAACATCAATAGCGTTTTACAAATTTTAGGACCTTTGGTCTAGGAAAACGAGAATGGGAACACTATATATATATATATATATATATCAGAGAGACCGATTAACAGCATAATATATCAAATGTACGACTATCGCTGTTGAGTTCCAAGCACCTTCACGCCTCGTGGAAATTGTACTTGGACTATATTTGTAATTTGAATTTGTGTTCATTCAATATATTATTGATTTGGTTCAACTGCGGAAATCAACTTCTTCAATTATCATTACTGAACAACATCATATTCTATGATTGCTGGTTGAACGCACGCTATACAATTCCCATTATGTATACCAAATATAATTTGTATTGGATCTAACTAGTTACTTAACAGCCTGTTCAAAAAAAAAAACATGCGAATTATTTATCTTAAGTTCACTTTTTACTAATAAATCTCTAGTTTGATATTTTATTTATTTTATTTTTAAAAATGAATATGTTTGTTGACATTCAAAATTATATATATTTTGAAAAACATTGGTAAGAATAAAAAAAAAATTTTAAAAATACAATTTTTTTCATACATGTCTTATAATTACTTAAAAACTATTTTAAACAAATATTTATTTATTATACAATTATTTATTTTTAAATATGTTTATACTTTTTGAGATAATAAATGTTTACTGTTAAAATATTGGTGCTGTGTCAAATGTTCCAAAGTCAAGTGTCATAATGTTAAATGTCATAGAAAATCATGTATATAAAATATAACTCTTATAAAAGTTATGTATTATAAAATCCATATCAAAATAATTATTTTGTACGTTGTGAAAATATTATTATTTATCAACGTATAAGAAATAAATACCTATAAAGATCAACTTAATATTTATCTAAGTAAACTTGTTTAGAAATATCCACATCATATTGTTCTTTATCGTTTAATTGTTTCAATTAAATCTAATATTTAATTGGATACTAATAAGTAATAATTGTATGCTTATAACAGTCCATAATATTATAACATTTGCCAGTTTGGCCACTATTCATTCTCAGTATACGAATAATGAATATTTAAAATGCAATATTTGCATACTTTTTTTTGCGTTCCCTAATTTTTCCTTTTAGTCTAATAACAAATTCAACGTCCATTTCCAAAAAAATTAACGTATTATATAACAAAATAAAACAGAACTATGGATATGATATTAAAGAATTTCTTAAGATTATTGCTTCAAATTTTAAACATTTTTACAATTATTTCGTGATTTTTATCAGAAATAACTTTTATAATACATGATTTTTATGACATTTAATATTATGATACCCGATCTTATGAAACACAACTTTCTAACAATTGCTCTAAATTAAAAAAATCACCCCGTGTACATTACAACCCTTGCATTAATTTATATCATTTTTATTAGAAATATTTCACGTAAATTATGTTTCAGACATATTTGAATATACATTTCACATATATATAGATATTATTATTCTAATATTTAACATTATACGTTCACATATTAAATCAACATTTATAACCTGAGCTTTATAAATTCATAATTAAATATAGTTATCTAATAGTACCGAATTATAGGGATTCTACTTTTTAGAACTAAAATTATTATTTATTAGGATCTTGTGCCACAAAAAAATAACAATTTACGGTTTTAGATGGGGTGCACATGTCGGAACTGACGTAGAAATGATAGACAGACAAGCATTTATCAAAATAAAAAAACAATTATGGCAAACCCATTTTACGGTAGGAAGAAAACTTTAAAAAGTACAAACATATATTTTTAATGTGTAATGTTTTCATACGAGATTTAATTTTACTTTACCTGTGTAATAATGAAGTATTTATTTTTGCAAACATAAATATTAGTATCATAATAATTAATAAGAAGTCATAAGCATAACGTTAAAAAAAATAAAATAATTCCTGCTTTAAAAAAATGTAAAAGTTTTGAACAATATTACTAGGAAAATACATAACACTATTCGAGTGTGTTAGATTTCCAGGATTTTCTGTGTAACAGAAGAAAATGCTTTAAAATTGTAATAATTGTGATTTAGTAATTAAAATACCTAATAATAAATCGTATATATCAACCACCATTGAATATAGTAAGTACCGAACGTATTTAAAAAATAATTATGATCGATTATTCGATATGTTGATATTGGTAAACACGGACCAACGGATCTTAAAAATAGTTGGCGATAATAGTATAATGATTTTAAATTTAAAAACGTTTAACTTTTGTTAATTATATTTGAATTTGGTCAGTTGTAAACATTGCAATTATTAACATTTTAAAATCTCACATTAAAATGTAGTTTTATTGATATTTTTTTTTCTGATTACGTTTTAAATTCAACATCCATTATTCTCTAACACAGCATATTATTAAACACCTCCGGTATAAACATAAATATATTCATAATATTTAACAAATATAATATTTTATGGTCGTAATCATTAATCGATTTTTATAAAGTCAATAATTTATTTATATGTGATAGCGTCAGAAAATCGTATTTCAACCATCTTATTCGATAGTTTTACTAAATCAGTACATAGGTTTAAAAGATTAATAAATCCTATTGCATGGAATGAAGAAAATTCCTACTTAACTCTCGATAATCGTACTGTTTATATAAAAAAAACAACTTTAGATTTGTTTTAACGTACGCTGAAAAGTTTCAATATCGTATAACAACAACAGTAATAAATAATAATAATCATTATTATTATTGTTATTATTATTAATATAAGAAGATTTCGTAAACAAAACAGACATAATAAAACCGGATTCGTTGAGTAACTAATGGCAATAAATTGTAGATTGGTTATTATATAAAAAGTGCCCATTAACGTTTATTTATTTTTTTCAAATTTCTATTATCAATTTCAAACGTACAATAATGGATGATATTTAAGTCATAAATTTGCGTTTAGAATTTTGGTTGAAACCTTCTCGAAAACTTATATTGGAATATTACTATTTTCGAATAGAATAGCAGTCACATTCGTTTTATAAAACCAGATATTATATTATAAAATTATAAACATTATATTGTGTCGTTGACAATAATAATCAACAATTAAACCGTTCATTATTTTTCGCTTTTATGCACAGTAATAAAAATAAAAGGACCGAAGTATTGATATTCAGCACAGTTGTACTCTGTTCAATTATAATTCAATTTTATGTAGTTTATTTTGAATAGAATTTACTAAAGGATACAACTTTTCAACAAAAAAAAAAAAAAATCATGTCAATGTGTAGTCCCTCGCGTTTTTTATCTGACGTATTATTAATGGGAGCAAACATACACTCCTTTGATGTTCCTAATTGTATTTGCGTTGCTTCATATTGTATCTAACAAGTTTTAAAATTATAATTATTTAGTGAGCACTCGAAAATATTTAATAATTATGCAACTTTGCTATACGTTTTTTTTTCTTGCGAATAACGTAACTCATAAATAAAATAAAAATATAATTACATAATTAAAAACTATAATGATACCATATTCTCCGAAATGTAAAGAGTAAAAACTAATGATATATCAAGATTTATTTTATACTATAATATGTTTTATAATACTCAGTACCTCTATATTCTTTGTTCTGATATTTCAGTACCATGAAATTGGAATTGAATCGGAACTGAAACGGTTGATCGAAATGTTTGCTGAAAAATATAAATATTTTTTAAATATATTTTTGATGGTGATATCAAATTTTGGACTTCTTATATTGGTTTCAATACAAAAAAGCCGTAAACCGCATATAGGTTGTAAAAATACCTCCCCACCAGTGACCCCAGCGGGACACGGGAACAAAAAATTTTTGTATTTTTGATATTTAATATCATCGTTAAACTTCTATGGCTGGGACAGTACGCTATCTACATATTATCTTTAATCGAGTCGGTGACACAGCGTAGTACGAATGTGTTATCTTTAGCGTTATTTTATGCCACTGAAATATGAGCCGTTCAAACGGATGCACACGTGATCGGCGATGGCAATAACAATTGTATAATAAATAAAATGACAAGAACGTTTGAGAGTATAGTAACGTGTACAGGAGGGTGAACGTCTGTAAAATATTATATTGTGTTCTCTTGTCCATCAACAGTAGTGCGGAAATCGACACCGCACGTGTCCACACATTGCAATTCGGGAAATAAAATTTGAATCACACTACACCGCAAGATTCGGACAAAAATCAGGGTAGCAATTTTTTTTTCTGTCGGTCGTTAAGTTTTTTTTTTGATTTTTTGCAACAGCCAGCAGCTGAGAGATTCCACACCGACCTGTGTTCATAATATATAATATACTGTATACACACACGTAAAGGTAGTAAAAGAGAGCGGAACAAATTTATCAGAATTTACCATCGGAGTGTTGGGTTATAAAAAAAAAAAAAAAGAATGGGAAAACGGGAAAGACTGGTAAATGTGATTTATGTGGGTAGGTTTTTGTAGGTTTTAAACGCTTTAGACGAGTTTAAATAAAATGCTTGTCGAGTTCCATGCGGCAGAAGGACGAAAATGAAATTTCCGGACCCACCACACCAAACTAGATAAGGTATTTGTTTTTATTTTCATTGTTTTGACATGTCACGATTGCTCTCGATGACCTACATTAGCCGCTCAACATTTTTATCGTGTTTGTGAGTAGTATAAAAACAAAAGCTAAATACTCGAAGATACTCGGAATTTGACATTTTTGTTTTTATTTATCTTGTTCAATTGTTACTTATATTTCTGTGGTGGAAAAAGTTTGGAAATTTCATCTGTATGTGAGACGTATCTCATACGAGGACAAAAAAAAAATGAAATAAAAATAAAGATAACTTTCTTCTCTGTTTTTTTTTTTTTTTTTTATGATAGCAATGATTGGGTTTGAAATCCGCTATGATCAGTGTTTCATGAATTTCTAAGTTTCAAACTCATATTCAAGTCAAATGCCATTCAAAATGACAAAAACCCATATATTATAAATTATGTATACGACACATATAATACATATAATACATATTATATTTTTATACGTATTTAAAGTAAACATGTATTCGTTATATAACTTAAGAATAATATATTACCCTAATATGAGATTAAATCAATAGATTTATAGACGTATTCAAATTAAATGCACTGCATGGTACAGTTTAAATTGTATTTAGTATACGCAAGTAAATAACCGTAAATTCATAGTTAAGTTCATTAAATATATTCAATACAATATACAGTAATATTGTTACTTATTATCTTACAGCTACGTTTGTGAAATTGTATTAAATAAGTTAGTATTTCTTCTGAAGATTATCATATTTGTGGTATTACGGTGTTTGATACTAATGCTTTGTCCGTGTTGGGTGAGATGTTTTTTTTTTTTTTTTTGGGCCATTGTCCATTTATATATTGATAGCACTCTATTATTTTATGTTTAACTATTAGGATAACACCACAGGTTGTACACTGGTGACTGGGGAGGTTCTTCTTTGGTTATTAGGAACTTATATGATAACTTTGTATGGCCTACCCTGATACCATTATTAATTAAAATTGCTTTTTTTCTATCGTACTTATATTATATAATCTATATATTATTAAATTATCACCGATATTCTGTAGCAATTTTTTTTTTATTTTTAATTGTAATACAACTAAACATAGAGCACTGTATCGATAACAAAATTATTTGTACATATGTATATTAGATTCATTATGTTTATGTACTATGAATGATAATAATAATACCTAGATATTCCATTAGATTTTATAATGGAATTACATAAAATATTTTTCATTTCAACTATATTTTAAACAATTTTAGATAAATTGAGAAAAGTTATTATAAAGCGTTTTTTTTCACAACTGCATTTTTAATTTTATTATACAATGCTATAAATAATAAACTATTGATTTGATATTCAATGTTTATAGTTACATAAACAAACATATTCAGAAAACTATAAACTGCAAAATTTTCAGTTAAAAATATGATTTCCCTTAAAAAAATATTACATAAAAACCTAAAAATCACTGTAGAAAAAATATTAATTATGTAATATTATAATAATTGTAATAAAAATCAGTCAATAACTATATTTATCAAATTAGAAATATTCTAACCGAGCGTTCAAAAACAACAATTTTTAACATAAATACAATATATTATATCATATGTTTAGAACATGAAAATTAAAACTAGTGTTATAAACAAACATTAACAATCTAATAATTACTATGTGCACCAAGTAAAATAAAATGGTATACAAGTAATTCAGTTAATCAAATACAAATTAAATTGCATATTAGTTATAAATTATAATGTGCAACCTTATTATTATATAGGTATACTATGTACAATGTATAATGTATATGGTACTTACTTACGATTTACAATTCAATAATTTTCCACAATTAGTTTTTAGTATGCGATTATCATATTGTATGTAATTGTCGTTAACAAAAGGACGTTATTCAATGCCCTAGTTGTCGAAGGGTTTGAACCTTTTCAAAGCCGCCTCAAGCGAATACCCAGAGGAATGCAAGCTGTCCTCTGTGATATCGAAGGTATGAGATATAGAGGAAACGTTGATAGGGAGAGAGACGAAGGGTCATAAAGCGCATTCACAAAAAACTTGAAGTAATATACATGAAAAGGACAACAGGAAATTCTACAGTGACAAAACATTACAAAAGGTCTGATTTAAATACAAAATTTACTTTATTCTATTCCCAGGACGTCCCATTTTGTTTACACATATTTAGTAAAATATTTATACAAACCTTTCCTTTCTCATACACCATAATAGAAAAATTATTTTTAAACGATTCATAATAGTTCATGCAGTATTTTAATATTACGTTTCAAAAATGTTTTCACTAAAATACTAATTTAAAGGTTGGTTTAAACCCGAAACCAAACATTTTTGTATAGGATGGATAAACTAAAAGATTGTTCTTTGAAAACTCGTATACACAATAAAAAACTCAAAAAAGCTTTTCTTTTAATGAACCGAGTACAGTCATTGAATAGTAAGTATTAAAAAAAAAATGTATAAATACATATGACATTTTAACACCAATTTTTTCATACTTACATTTACTTTCATTATCATTATTTTTTTCAATTACAATTGCTTTTATCTATTATATACAAAACATTGATTTAACTAAACGATATTGACTAACAGTTTTTCACTTATAGGTTTTTTGCATTTCTGACATTTTCGAATCTAATTTTAAAACGTTTTTATTTTTTATTATTTTATTTCATATATATATATATATATATATTTATTTATTTTGGAATATATTTTTTTTATTGTTTTAATTAAAATAAAAAAAAACATTAAGTACAGCCAGACATCTTAACATTAGATAATAATTTATACGTTTCATTTTTGTGATAAATATTTATGTTAAAATTCAATTAACATGATAACATTAAATATTATCATTTTTTTTTTATTTTTATTTATTCTTTAAGAAAATAACGGAACCCACTGAACATGTTCGTGTGGATGGGGCCATGAGTTCACAGTTTGAAAACACAGATTCATTAAATAGTTAATACAATTAAATAATTACAGTACATTATTATCACCTTAAATATTAATATAAATAGTTAAATATATATATTATTTTTTGTTCGATATATTATGGTAAAATGTAGAAAATTGTGTAGTTAATTAGTACAATAAGAATCTACCCATAAAACTAAAATTATCAATATAAATAAACACAATTTTTTTTATCATTACATTATTGAAACTAAGTTATATCAGTAAACAAATAATAACACAATTTTAGTAATTTGAACTCAATTCATACAAGTTGAACTTGATAAATAATGTTATAAAATATATCCTATTTGTAGTACATGTAAATGTTGAGTTTTACACATGCATATTCAACTGATTTATCTTCGGATAAATATATTTGTTTAGCTTGAATAATTATACTTCATTACATAATATAATCATATTTCAAACACTTTCTTTATTTTAGTTTAGGAAGAACCTTACGATATTAATTGTTACTAGCATGACACTCTTTACTTAACCTTTACTTGCATAACTTAGTCTAGTATTAATGGAAGTTCTTATAAGCTAGACAAGACTAAACATTTAAATGGATGTTAAACAGTATTGAATTAATGTGAGACTGCATAATGTTAACTGTATATGAATACATTTTTGTATTCATAAATTATAAAAAATATTGAACGCACATACATTGTTCCATTTTAAAACATAACTAACATACTCAATATATATTATAAGTGGATAGTTATATTATATAAAGTTAATTATAAAATGTACTATAAACATATATTCAAAACGATTATTATTATTATTATTATTATTAATGCATCAAATCACCAAAATGATTGATATTGTAAACATAGAAAAAATAATAATATATAAGTTAAAAACTGTTCAGAGGATGGTGGCCCAGCCAGCGAATCGCATCTAAATAAAAATAATGAATTTCGATATTATAATGAAAAATATTTTTTTTTTTATGTAATAATATAATATAGACGGTATCTACTAGGTAATACAAATTCTGATAAATATGATGGAATAATATTGTTGTTTAAACTTTAAACAAATAAAAAAATACTTTTGTTTAGTTAGAATTTTAGATATCTTATTTTAGATATTTTCCAATATAAGCATAATTTTAGATTTAAATAAATTTAAGGGCAATAAAACAATATTTTTATTGAATTAATATTAGTATACATTTATTGATATAAAATAGTATTTTTTATTTCTAAAAAAAAATTAATGCTGACTTGCGAATATTAGACCTTTGTAACTCGATAAAAATAAATCTAAGTTATTATGTTTTATAAAATACACATATTATATTTATTAAGTTCAAGCATACTTTGAAATAAAGTTTTGTTGTTTTTTTTTTAAGTACACAAATATTGTTGAATTTTATTTTTTATTTGCGTTGGATGATTTAATGCTTATAAAATGTTAAAATAATAAATTTAAAAAAAAACGCATTTCCGATATCTATTTGATTTTGTTAATTGTCTTTTAAATATAAGTTGAAGTTAATTTAAGAGGTAAATATATATAGTACACACACATATGCAGCATCCGGGTAGCCAGTCTGACAGAAGGGTTAAATAACTATTGCGATGGTAGTGTTTTGCAAGCGGAATATCGTATTGATTACAATCTAATTTTCCTGCTTAAACCCATTATACGAATCCCCGCGAACATTATTATTATGCATTGTAGATTTTACTAGAATAGATAACAAAGCGTAGGTACCCATTCTATACAATGGGTTTATTAAAAATAAAATTCGAGTGAATAAAAGGAAATTAACAATTACAATAATATTATGCATTACCATAAATGAAATATTACTTATTTGCATACATGTATAATATATTTATAAATACATACTCTGTGTTCGACTGATAAACAAACTAAGTCATACAATTTCAATTCAAATTGTTTTTCTTATACACAGTAAAGAAATTCAACCAAATTTTTTTTCTGAGCATAATAAAAGTTGTTTTAAAAATAATTATATGCATGGATAATAATGCAGTGTTATTTACGCGAGTCATTAAAGCATAACGATTTCATATGAATACGAGATCATCAGACTGGATATAATAACGTAATAATCCAACATTGATTTTGACTTCTGGTATCGACACGGTGACGTCTTCAACGGTGTAATCATATTATCTCACCAGGACGACGTCCTTCTTGAATATATGAACTTTCCGTACAGGAATTTAATTGTCGGTTTATCCAGCAATAATAAACCTGAGCTGCCACAACTGTCAACGTCAGGACATTTCTTTTTTTTTTTGGAAAAAATAACCCTCTAGCATATATTTATAACTTATGCAAAATAATTGTAAGCCCTGACATTATTGAAGCAGTGGCTTCGTATCCGTTTGGAGTAAATTGTTTTTAATTTATATGTATAATTTACTTTTTAGACAATTGAAAGTCCAATCGCTTAAAACATATTTAATTTATTCTTGGAAGAACGATACATAACCCGCCAAAAATATTAATAAATTGACACTGACAATGCTCCGAGTGTAAAACACGCACACGACACCGAAATACAGTAAATCATTTACAATAATGGTTAAAAGACCAGGAAAAAAGGTCATTATAATCTATAGTTATAATAACAAAAATATAAAAAAACAAAAACATTTGTATTATATCTACATACATAATATTATATGAAAATCCTGTCTCATCATCATAATACATATGGTTACGTTTGTGTACTCTCGTAATATTGGACACATACTTTCAAACCACTGTCGTGTCATTTTAGTATTAATAGATTTTTATTTTCCTCTGATTCCGAGAATACAATATTTTGCCTTGATCTAAACCTTTGATTTCAACATTGCCGCCATACCTTCAGTCAATTCCTTGGCTTTTTGCTAAGTAATCGGTACATTTATCGAGATATGCAACGATACGAGTGATCTGTATTTTAAATAGTCATCGTAGACAATCTGATTATTTTTAGAACCTTATAATAACCGATATAAATATTTACATGCATTATAACATAACCACAGTACTTTACAAACGATTTCTACTTAATTGTAAGCTATATTGTGTTATTTTAAAGTTTTCTTTTCGAAAAAGCTTAATATTTTTTTAATAATGATACTATTTAGTATAATATTGTAATTATTTTAAATCCGTTGACCGGCGTGGTGTATAAACAATTTTGATACACCGACGTGTAGGAAATCTAATAATTATTAATATAATATGAGAAAATATTTTCTTTTCTGATTACATAAATGACGAAGTTCCAACTACTATTTTAGTTCTACTACAGACAAGTTTCTAAATTGTATAATATTATTGAATAGACATAAGTGCATAAAAATGAGTAAGTCACCAATTCTAATTTAATATGTTTTATTTAAAATCTCATTACCTAACTATGTGAACGTGACCTGCTGTTGGAATATTATACTATAACAGTGTATAGTATGATTGAAATATTCGAAACACGGACAGATTAAACAATAATAAATCAATTTGGTAAATCAATAAACGTATATTAATCAATTAACAATTTTTACTTAACGAAATATTTTTGTAAAACTCAACTACAAAAACTACTAACTTTAAAAGTCCTTTTATAAGTTATAAAATAAAAGGGCCTAAATATAAGAGAAATGGGACTCAAAACATACAATATATAATATTTACTAAATATTCTACCAGTGATTAAATTACTAAAACAAAATGTTTTAAAACATGCTAAAAGTTACGTATAACTAATTACCAAACAACGAATAACAAAGACTTAACAAAATCGGTAAAAAACATTGAATTTTGTATCTATGACACGTGGTACATGAGCAATCTAGAAGTCGACTGAAAAATTAAAGTTTACAAATGTATTGAAACATTTATTTTTATTTTTTTATTGTTACGATCAGGCGAGAATCTGAATCAGCTCTCCGGAAAATAAGTCATTGCTCATTAGAAATTCTTTGAAGAACTGAGAATATCCTGTCATTTTATATGCGTTTAGATTTCAGTTGCCACCACTTATAATAATAGAAATCTAGATCTAGAAGTTCGTAATCCGTTCAAACTATGTTGACCCAATTTTTAAATGGATTGATTCATTCGATATATTCACCCTTCAAAGCCAGCTAACGGTTTACTGATAAACGAAAATACTTATAATTGTTTGTTTTACTATAAAACAACAAAATAAAACGTCAGAGTGCAGTTTAGAAAAATAAAGTATAATGAAACTTAAATAGATTGACTTCTGCGACGGAGTTTTAAATGTCAGTAGTTTTTTCTTATTATTAAATTGTTTCATTCAGCTGGAAAACAAAAATAATCCAACGCACTATATCAACCAACAAATTAGCTGAGCCATTAGTTAATTTATTTTCAGTGTCACGACATAAGACATCTAAAGATTACTCTTATACGAGCTTATTGCAAAAATAGATCTCGTAGCATCCAGGCAAAAATGTTCACCCTATACGGTAAGACTTTTTTTTAATTACACTGTCACTACAAACTCATTTGACTATTTCAGTTAAATCAAAGATAATGTAGAGCATTTATTTAACCAATACAATTTTTTTAAGAATTGATATTTTTTTATTAGGCCATTACTTTTGAAAAAAAAAATGGTCACAGTTCTTATTTCAATGCAAACATTGTAAAGTATGAATCACAATTGAAAAAATTATATCAATAATGTAAAAATAATATTTAAAGACAATAATAAATATAATTAAGTGGCAAATCGTATAAATTATTAATAATTAAAATTTTACTGTTATAATATTCGTAATATTCGCATTTCTGAGTAATATATAAAGAATTCCATTTAATTGAATTAGTATTTTGTATTTATAACTGAATTAATGAAAAATATTAACAAATTTAAATGTATTTTACATAAAATATAATTTGTATTTAATAAGTGTACTTAACAATATTTTTAATTAAAACTTGTATTATTATATTTATTTTAAATTTACAAAATTAAACAATCAAAAAAAAAAAAAGTTGTGTCATTATTTAAAACAGAGAACTCAAAAGATATACAGTCAGACGGTATATATGGTTTGTAAACATTATGCAAACACTCGTGTCAACATCATTTATTTAAAACTTAAGAGAAGCAAAATAAAGTGCCACTATTACCAACATGAATATTTAAAATATTTGGTGTTCTAATACAGGAATTACTCAACATCGTAAATGACCAGATTTCAATAACACATTTTTGAAATATGATATCATTTAAATTTATAGCACGGAGCAATAAATATAGTTTAATGTTTATATATCGATAAGTAATTGCGTTTTTCGATCAAATTTCTAAATCATTATCCATAGAAGAAAATGGCAACATCATAATACATTTTATAGCAAGCAGTTAATCAAAATTAATATTAAACATAATTATTAGCTGTATAATCAATAAAATATTTATCCGATTTTATCGATACCCAAAAGCACTATACACTGCGAAGGGTAAAAAAAACGACTGTCGTTGTCGAAGTTTATGTTATTGAAGAAAGCACAAACCCAGAAAATAGCACCGAAATTATAGTGAATAGAGCTCACAAAGTGCCAGGTGCGTCCAAATTAGATTTGAAACGTTTTCCGTTCCTTTTTAATAAAAGAGCTCTATCAAAGTTTTCAAATGATTTATCTCATTATCAACAATAAAATACCCTAACAAAAAACTATTAACTAGGTATATTATTTAATTGAAATACTTAGAAAAAATAATTATATATATATATATGTGTGTGTGTGTGTGTGTGTGTGTGTGTGTGTGTATATAATATGAATCCACCGGGAAAAAAATTGCAATTCCAGGTGCGCAGCCAAAGTTACAGAAACGGTAAAAAAAAAAATAATACGTTTTCTTTGAGGAATACTGCGTGTTGGCTATTGAGCAGAACGGATTTTCTGGCAAACACCAGTGGAACATAAATTTTGTCCGACAAAAAAGACGAACGTCTTAGACACAAAGTGAGAGAAGGGTGGGAGTTTTAATTTACCATCATCCTACGTTCTGTTGGAAAACGCCTATATAATGTGAAATCCAATTTCAATGCTCCAACTATTTGTATGAAAATTTACGACAGGATATTATTGTTTAGGCGTGTTTACACGTACACACGTACAGTGTACATAGTTTAACCTCCCAATGAACAATGAGTAATTTCAAAAGTGACTTAAGTCTAAAATATGTGTTTTTTGTCAGTAACTACATTTTTATATAATAAAAAGTTACACATAAATACACAATATAATACTATACTAATACTAATTATATATTTATTTATTTATTTTGAATACACGGGCAGAGCTCAATGATCGAGATGACTGATTGTTTAAGAATAATTAATTAAATGTGTAATATTGTAAGATTATTTTTAAAAATGTTTACAGCATTTGTAAAATTAATGTGTAATCTTATTTAAAACTTAACGATACATCGTATACCTATACAATGTCGATAAAATAAAATCATTACAAAGACTTAAACAAAACATTGTAAAATAAATTAATACCAACATAATAATATTATATTGATTATTATGGAGAATAAGTTATTAATTTGATAATATTTCAATAAACTTAAAATAGTACGTTCTAGTAATACATATTTTGAAAACCTTAGTAAATAACACATAAGAATGATTTTATTCTTTCAAGTCGAGCAAAACAATTTCTTATTAAATTAACAGAAAGTATATAATATTATACTCATATAAAGAGGACTTTCAAACAGACAAATATGGTTACTAATGCTATTTAGAGAAGTTTTGATAACAGATATATTCAGTATTTCAGTGTTGTGGTAAATAAACCAACGTGGTTTTCAATAGATGTATTAGTAGAAAATGATCAAAGTATAAACTATAAACATAGACAAATCATTTTATAAATATCGAAAACCATCAAATTTTTATGATTTTTTTTTATTAATCAATTTTTGCTGTATTTAATTTTTATAAAATAATTCATTGTAATTACATGTCTGTCAAATAATACACATAAATATATATTAGTAAAAAAGAAAACTAAAAGCAACAAACCGTTAAGAATAATAACTTTATTAAATTATAAGAGTTCCATTTGAGTACATAAAAAAAAAACTATACAGTGTTTGTTGGTCAAACCTTACACAAAACCCAAATAATAAATTGCAAAAAAATAAATCGAAACTCGAATACAAGGACAAGTCAAAATATTGCAGACACCCTGAATTATTTTTGTCACACAAATAATACGTAATATATTCAATACACTTGACAATACCCCATGAAATTTTTTTTTTTTTTAAATACGTTATACAAATACGTCATGTTCGTACAATTTCAATCCATACCATTGATTTGTGTTCAAGGCGTAAAAGCACCAAAGTGAATTTATATTTAATGATTACATTCTATTATTAATGAGTTTATTTTATTTTAATACAACCATCGAATAGGTTCGTAATAAGTGAATAGAGAGTGATAAGATCCGAACTTAACGCGTAATAGGATGATATCTCTCATGGGTAGTGTTGAGCATAATAAGATAAATTTATCTAAATAAACAATTAATTATCTTTTATCTTACCTAGATAAATTTAAAAATGTGTATATGATGTACCATCATAGATAAATAATTGCGTCATTTTAACTAAATCATCTAGATAAATAAATGTCAAATATAATAATTTTTTTTAATATAATTAATTTAAGTAGTAAATAAACGATGAAAACCACTAGATAAAAATAAAATACAAAATATGTATGTATCAGAATAATGAAATTTGTATGGATTTTCCAAAAGTTTTCACGAGTAAACCATAAAAATATTATTGTTATGTTTTATAGCTTTATGTACAGGCAAAGATATGAAGTCGTGCTCACAAAAGTATTGTATTGATTTTTGTGTAATTATAAATCATTACTATGAAATAGAAAAAAAATATCTTTTTATTTTACTGGAATATTATCTCTATCTAAATAAAGTTATACTAAATTATCTTTGTCTTTATCTAGATAAATATTTAATTAAATTTTCTCAACACTGTTCATAGGTTTAGGATGGTGTCTCACAAAGAATAAACTGATTTTGAATATTTATACATTTTTATTGATAAGATATATTATAAAAACAAATATATTAAATTTTACAGGATACTCTTACACATTTCCCATATGGAGGAGGGCACCCTTAGTGGAGATTTTATTGTTTTTTAAAAGGGAGGGCAAAATTTTCTTACATAACATGATTCAACTATTAACACATAAAAAATGTATTATTTTTAATTTATATTAAATACTTTAAACTTATCTCCTCCTCCGCCCATCAACGATATCGAGACGGTATTCGAATTCCTGCCAAACTCGTTCTAGCATATTTGTGGTAGCTATTACTGTCGCGGTGTGTCACGGTTGCCATGGTGGAATGAAAACAAAGCGATAACTGATAAATTGGATTTTAACATATCGGTCGCTTCTGAGTTATCTGTTCACACAATACAAGAATAAGACTAGAAAAAACATCTATGTTTTTTAGATTTCTAAATGCAAACAACTAAAGTCAGTTCATTCTTCGTGGAAAGCCCAGTATACACATCCACTTGGGTCACCGTGAGGTTGTAAAAATGCATATAGTACTCTGTCATAGGATTGCCGATTACGTTTTTTGAGTGCTTATTATTAGTGATTTACAACTGATAGCGGCTCATCGATATTGGCATGTAAATATGTCAAGTGGCCGCGCAAACCCGTTATCGTTCGGGTTGTAAAATAATAGAAAAATAATAACAACGATCAAATGGAATCCTCGTAACGGGAATGGATATTATGATAAATGTCCACGGACATATTTTCTTTTCGAAACGATCGCGCAAAGCACTCCGTTCGATATACACGTAAGGTATGACTACTATGAGGGGCAATGGGCCAACCGAGTTGACAATTATCGGGTTTATTGCGCTTCACGCCGAGTTACTGCGCGCAATTCCCGAGACCCTTCTCCGGAGCGGAACGTTCCGAAACCGATGCGCCACTATCACACGACATGCCCGTTTTAGTGTTATTCAAATGGCTTTAGCACATACTCGGATTATTGTTATTATACCTCCTCTTATAGCAATAGAATATAGCCGACTGTTGTAGTTGTAGGTATGTGCATAAAAACCGACGACGGCGCAGAATTGGATACAAATTATAATTAACCGATTCGTTAAAACGATTAAATTCAGTTCCCGTATGTAAGATACAAGCCGGTATTCCACTCGTCGGGTGATCGTATTGCACAGTTGGAACTTCGTAGCGCCGACTGAGTCCATGGGTATCTAACGTTTATTATTATGAAAAATATCGATATCAGTTAGAAACGCCTAGGTAGGTACCGAAGTCGCAACGGATTATTCATTAAACAAGTGTTCCGTGGAATTCAGTTCTATCTATATTATAAAACGAATCAATACTATAAAATACTAATAATTATAATACTTAAATATAGAACATATTAAAACTTTTTAACAAGAATTTATATTTTAAATACAACTGCGCATACAGTCTTAATAATTCATAAAATAGGTTATGATTTTGTTTCAAAAGATAGATAAGTTCAAATTTATTCCTGTTTTTTACATTTCCTTCTTGCATAATTTTTCCATCTGATTGGTAATTTTTATTTAAACTTTTTTTGTTTTTGGTTTTTCCATATAAAACGTCTTTACTAGCACGTTAAAGGTTAGTGAAATTACAAATTATGGGTTAAGTCGCAACGATAAATGTTACGTAACATTACGATAAATTTATTTTGTTAAAATAATTTACATAGGTACTGTATTATGTCGTCCGTGGGGAATGGAGAGACGCATAAAAGTTTTGTCCATTATTAATAATGAATGACAGTAGGATGTATAAAATGTTTTTTTCAGTCTTTTCAACATTCGTTATATGGCATTCATTAAAAACAATTTGTTTTTTTTTCCACATATTTTAAGCAAAGAAAAACGCATAATATACAACAGCCAATGGTTCAATACCCATCACTACATATATATGTATACTTACACATTATATTATACACCCAAAATTACCAATACAAAAAAAAGGATCATTTGAAAATGATATATAATTTAAAATAATATATACATTTGGGTACAGATTTATATGTATTTGATAATATAATAGTAGTCAGCATAGTATAATCCTGTCGTAGAACAAAGTTCGAATTCAAAATATGCGTTGTTTATTACGGTAATATACGATATTTTTAATTATTAAATATACGAGATACCCTATTATATATATTTTTTTCATATTTCATATTATTCACTAATAATTTATTATTTCATTGCAAATATTTTTCAACATATTGCACAGCACAATAGTACACATTATTACAGTGTACTGCATATAATTCATTTAAGTTGTATAATAATATTACAATATTCACTATGCATTAACTGGAAATTATAATTTATTATGTACAACGTGTATTTTACTGTAAAAGTATACTTTAGACTAATTATAATAAATTAGTTACAAACTAATTTGCAATGTAATAACAATTACAGTATTCTCAACATGTCAAATAAATAAAATCAACAAATCAAAATCAAAAATATTTTCCACCGCCAAAAATATGATTAATTGGGAAATTCAGTATTGTACAAATATATAACCACATAACGTGTATTGTCTACAATGTATGTGTAAAAACATTTTTTTTAACAAAAAAAGGAAAATCAATAGGTTTTGTATGAAATTGACTAATCCAGTGACCGATGAACAAACACAATATGTATTATTATTAAAAGTGCCGTAATAGTATGCGTAATTATTTAACGAGTCGAGTGTAATATTGTTGACAAACTGAAAAAATAACGCAAATAACGTAGAAATAAGATCGTCCCAGTCAGGCCAGATATGGAATTTTTCAGTATTAAATTCTACGAGTTTAAAACTCGATTTAGCCGCAATGCAATTTTTAGATGTTGCGGGTTTTTCTGCGCCATGTCAACCTAAGTGGATTATAGTCGAACGGGAGGAAAAGGATCGCGGGGGAGGGGGGGTGGCAAAGTGTAGTTTCATGTGTGGAACCGTAATAAGAAATATATACGACGGACGGCCGAGAGTCGGAGGGAGCATTGGTTAGGCACCGTGTCGGTCACATAAATCATTTCCGTCGACTGGCGATTGTCAATTTCGGTGTGAAATATTGCGTGTCCTCGTGTAACGGTTAATAACTTAGAAATTGTCGGTTCGAGTGCACAGCCCTCCACCGCCGCCGAAACACTGCCGCCACCGACAACCACTCCGCACCGAGTGCGGGGAAAACGTCCACTTAAAGTCACATTATTCATGTCTGCGTATTATAAATTGAAAAATAATTACCAGTGCGTGCGCATTTTTTTCATCCTCGTTTCGACTAGTTATACACGGTTTGTATGTTCACGTTTTATTAGCTCAAACCGTTTTTCGGTAACGCAGTTATGGATACGAGTTGTGCCTCTATTGATTGGTAGAATTAATTTTAACTGAATTTTTTTTTTTAACGAATAGGTACGAACACAATTTGAAATCGTATGAAAATCTATTAATACATCTATTGATGATTATGGTGTTATGAACTAATATTAAAACTACTGCAGTATGTCGAGATTATTATAAAAATAACTTGGTATTTATACAAATTGCTATACATGACATTTATTCGTTAATAATTCAAAAACTTGTTGAAAACTTGACAATCTATGTATGTTAAATCTTGGCTGACAATTTATTTTTTAAAAATTTCACGTCAACACTTAGTAAACCGAACCAACCACAACACGCTGGACCGTTTTAGAGACAGTTTGTTAATGTTTTCAAATGTATATTAAAATAATATTATAATTTGGATTCCCACTAAAATCGAACACGGATCCTATCCGTACAATTTTTATAATTCTAATCGAATATATTATGTGTAGGTATACAATTATTTGAGATTTGAGCGACATACCTACAATCAGTCTACGACGATATATCTTTTAAATATTTTTTAGAAATAAGCTTAGCTGTTATGTGGAATAAAAGCATTGCATGAGTTTGAATTGAGCAGTTTTCATTTAAATGTTAAAAAATGAGATACAACAATCACCAATATTGTACAGTTTAATACCACAAACTTTAGAACATCACGCGAGATAAATATAAAATTATGGGATTTATTTGGATATACTATTTTATTTTTTTTTCCGGTAAATTGTGACAATACAGTTTAGCAATTACTATACTCGTGTTTATTGCCAAGGCCATTAAGATTTAATGTCCGTTCGTGACCAGGTTCTCAATAATCGAAGTGAGAAGAATTTTCCAATTTATTCTCAAACGTTTGGCCCATAACAATTAACACTTTGCGCTTAAACCTACAATTCGGTGATTAATACGTTCTAAATAAATATAATTCTATTTTTATCCATTTTAGGTCATATGTCCCATATTGTTGCTCATTGATTATTACTAAACAGTAAATAAAGTAATCAAATAGTGTTTAATATCATTCATATTATTTATTTTATTATTTTATTTCTATGTTTTTTTTTTGTTTTTATTGTTTTTATTATAAAAAAATTAATTAATAAATACTTTTTATTACAGATGTAAAAAAAAATCGCCAAAAAATTTATTTTCGCTATTATATTTTTGGTGCTTTAAATCTATATAATTTGTTGTTCGATATCCCGGTATGATGGCAATATAATATATGAAACTATGTCGATACTAAAAAATAAAAATCGTACCACATCACTATTTGTTATAGTAATATATTAATAACTAATATGCAAATAAACAATTTTAATTAAAAATGAGTTTCAACATGTTATTTTAACAAATGATACGATGTTCATTAAATATATTTTAGGGATTCGGATTTAAAATCATATTATCTATTTGTATTAATAAATAAAAAAAGTAATACATGTATTTATATATATATAAGGAGTTTTGTTATATATTATATTATGTGGATTGAATGAAACACAAAATCATCAAAGCTTTAGTATTATCCGTGTTATGATTATAACTTATACGAACCAATAAATACAAACGAGAGTTAGTTGTGATACAAAAGAAAAGAAACACTAAAGAAATTGAAAATACGCTGACAACTATTATAATTTATAATAATATATAAAATATTTTTAGAGGATATGTACAAGCTTCTTTTGATGGCCGAAAACTACTTAAATGGACAACCCGTATTTCAATAAAGAAATATCACATTCAACGTTAATTAATATAAATAAAGATACTTAGAAGTTACTAATCGTTTTGTATTGATAAAACAATTTTGCTGATCAAAAAAATGTACAGAATTTTAAAAATAAAATTGAAAAAAAAACTAAAATATTCTTCCAATATTTTTATACATTTTATTAGGTATTATAGTTCATAAATAACGATTTCTATGTGAATAATTAGTATTAAACTATCTCAATATTTGTATACTTACTAGGCTTCGATTTCATTTCAAAGAGAACAATTTTTGACTTGCAGATTATTTATTTATTTTATTATAGCATTTAATTGATTTGATAATGCTGGATACATTTTGTTATTGTAAAATATTGTTGTTTTGAAATACACTATCTGAGTTATGAATTTAAATTCCTGAATACTAAAGTAAAATTATTATTAAACAATTTTAAATTTCTTTTTAATAAAGGTTCATTATTTAATATAAATGTAATAATAAACAAAAATTAAGTAGAACAAAGTATTCGTTATTAAAATTCTTAACAAGATCCAAAGTTCGTTTTTTATTCTGCTTATTTAATTTTACAAATTTTAAGTTATGAAAATACATACAGTTAAAGGTATGATAGAATAATATTATTATACTCTTATAATAAGGTGAGTATGTAAAGTATAACAATGTAGTGAATTGAACCATATCTAAAAAGTAACTACTTTATTATACAATGAATATCCACTGATACTTCAACGTAGAAGCATTATGTTAAAATTGTAATTAATAAAAGGCAATTTACATTTTACAGTAACGATTAACGTTCGTTTTAATTTTAAGAATAAAACATTTACTCAGCTTTAAATAAATACTAATAAATAGATTAATTTAACTTAATTTAACGAACTCTGAAATTTAAAATGACACGTTAGGTAATACAATTAATGCACTGACCTTTTGTAGCATACTTGGCTAAAAATGTTATGACGACAATTATACGCAAAATACGATGCTCACACGAATCACGCACACGCGTATATTTCAACTGCAAAGAGAAACTGTGGTTATGACATTTTAATTTGTATTAATCATAGTCATACGAAAAAAAAACTATCAACGTGATTGTTTATTCAAAAACTATGCAACAAACACTTTTTTACATGTATTTTATATTCAAATTACGGTAAAAAAATTTTAGTTGTATGACATCTGTGTTATATTTTTGAGATTTTTTTACTTAGAATGTATAGCTTTGAGTATTGAAACTTAAGATTCTATAACAATAAGATCACTCGTTTCTATAGCCGATTATCGTATATTATATGTACTTATAAGTATACTTAATTAATGTTTTATGTCTTTGATCATTCATCCTTCATAGCATATTATACAACTAACTTGACTAATTTTTCAACATTTTATAAACTTCATTAAATTAGTTTTGATGAATGCAATAATTAAAAATAATATAATATAATTTTAAAAGACTATTTAACATTCAAATTTATTTTATTTAATATTTTGAAATATAATTTCTGTTGTAAGGTGGTTCAAGAGTTTTGATTTTAAACTTTTATAAATAATAAAGCAGCTATTTATACAATCAAAACGTACTATTATAATTTTCAACAATCAAAATATATCATCATTGTAACTTCAATGGGTTTTTACGCATATTTTCAAACACAAACTAATTGATTTGACTTAGAATATTTTCAATTAAATTTTAAATCGTTTACCCTTAGGTTATTAAAATGGTAATGCATTTAAATTGTGTCGTCATTGTTTACAACAGTGATTATAGTTTACAAACTGTGTGACTAGGTACAATAATTAATTTTTAATTATATATATAATTATATAATAATACACACGAAATCATACAATTTATTACGATTAATACAATTATAATAGGTACTAAAAATAGAAAGTCATGTCTGAACTATGTGAAAAAATAATACGAATTTTCAGACTTAATTCAATACGTATTATAGGTACATCTAATATTCTATTAGGTACCTATAGTGAATTAAAAATGTAGGATGATATTTCTTTGATAACGAAATCGTTAAACGACAATATTATAGTATTATATGCGATAATTAAAAATTAATATAAGTTAACGAACGATTATAATTGGTTCTTATAGTGTATACATATACATACTAACTCCTAATGGGTACTACTGTTAAATGTAATTGGTTATTGTTGTCCTAATCGCTGCATGCAATATTACAATACTGTAATATAATCTGTTCTACATAAATGATTCCACGTTTACTAGATACACCGTAAACGCATAGTGTTTATTTAACTTGAATAATAATTACCAATTACTAATCATATAATTTCCTAGGTGTACACATACGAGTACCCACATTATGCGAGCTGCTGCACATATTATAACGCACCAATAAAAAATATTATAATATAAGTGACGCAGTGTAGCCGTTTTTATATTAATTGCGGATTGCATATTTTTATAAAGAAAAAAAAGTACTTTTAAGTTATCAAAAATAATCTCACTTTTATGACGATATTGTTGATTAAATCCGATGATTACTTTTAATTAGATATTTTAATAAATAAAGAGTTATTTTGTTTTTTTGAACTTAAATTAACTTTTTTTACAAACCATAAACATATATTTCTCTTTTTGAAAAATGTGAATCCAAAATATTGTACTATAATAACCATAATTTAACTGAACACATTTCATCATACAACATTTCAAATTTTTTAAACAATTATTAATAAAATATACAAGGAGATTCGCCAAGCATACTCACTACCAATTTTGCAATTAATAATGAATTTATACAAAATTCTGGTTGTCGGAATTTTTGATTACAAGACCTAATTTAAAAGACTAAAGACCATATTTTTATAAATCTTTGAATTTTTTTGTACTACTTAAAGAGTGTACTATGGCGATAAGAACTTCCATTTTTTAAATGAGTACCCCTCCCCATTTTTATTGTAAATTATTTAGTGAATAATTGTTTTTAAAATGCTGATGTAATTAAATAAAAATGTTAATGAATAGTCTTTCAGTTATTAAAATATATATATTAAGGATAGGTAATAATCATTAAAAATAGATTCACAATCAAATAAAATATATGTAAATAATATGTAATATCGAATTTATTATACTTGGACCAAGTTTATAAATTATAAATATTAAAGGACTAATTTAAATTACCAAAACTTTCAATTTACGTCCAATCAAAAGTATCTCCATAAGACATTTTTTAAATAGTAAAACGAAACCCAAGAATTAAAAAATATGGCCTTTGAGGATATTTAAAATTCTAAAAATCAGATTTCTAATAACAGAAAGAAGGTTGGTTAGCATGCTTAGTGAATTATCCTATATAAGACACATTTAATTATCATATCATATTAGAATACTTATTTTTCTAACTAATTACACGCTCAACATTATTTATCGAAAGTCCAGGAACACTTTAAATTGTTACAATGTACCGATAAATAAATTACTTGATATAATACGATTCGACTATTTCATTATTTTTACCAGCTTTATCCGTTTAAACTCACCTTTAACCATTCCGTGTTCTCCGTAGTTCCTGGACTTGCTTTGTGGTTTTATTCAGGTGATTTATTTTCATTTTCAGTGTATAATCCATTGTTTTTTTATAATATTGTGTTACAGGTTTTTTATCTCCATACAGAATCGTCAAACATTTTTATAATAAAGATTTTTAGGATTAAAATGTCACCATTAAATTTAGTAAAAATTGTTTGATAATAAATAAATTATAAAGTATCTTGTTTCTCTGAATTAGGATTCGATTTGAAATGATAGGAAAAACAAACAAGTAATTTAATCAAATATATTTTAAATACACTACACATAAAAAAGGAACGTGAAAGATTTATAAATGAAAAATTTGGTGAATTAATTAAATTATAAAGTATCTCGTTTCTCCGAATTAGGATTCGATTTGAAATGACAGAAAAAAAAAAACAAGTAATTTAATCAAACATATTTTAAATATACTATGTATAAAAAAGGAACGTAAAAGATTTATATATGAAAAATTTGGTGAATTAATTCAAATGCAATTATTTGAAACTTCAACTTAATCAATTTAAAATTGGAGACTAAAATTATTTTTTTATTTAAAACTAATATCAAATAAATTATTATAGAAAATAATTTAACTTAATCGAAATACATTTATTTCGTTAATTTAAACATTTTGTAATATTATTTTTACAATCACAATATTTAGTTGCCTTCAACTACTCTACATATAACACTTTCTAACTTAAAAATGTATGTGAAATAATTATTATTTAAATAATACTTGTGGTTAATTTTATATTCAAATGTTATTCAAAATCGAATTTTCATTGCAAATTATTATTATTTTCATATCATTAGTTTAGATCATATCACATGTACGAATTCATATATAAAATAGTTGTTATAATTTTAATATTAACCTTCAAAAAATGTTCGTCTAGTTTCCGTAGTAGATACTTAGTATGAAGTATTTTCTCAAAATAACTTTTTCTGAATAAAAACAATTTTTTTTTACTGTAATTAATAATAAGATGAATTTTTATGAAAATAAAAGTTTATCATAATACGTATTATATGAGTGACTCAAAAGCAACACCCACTTCAAGTAAATGTGGAAAGATTTTTTTTCCCATGTCATTCAAGATCGTTCTACTGTCACTAGCTTTTTGTCGACCTTTTTTTAAAGCGGTTAATTTATGAACAATTTGTTAATTAATACCATTAATGGGTACCGACCAACGAATGAAAAAATTAAACATTATAATTCATGCAAATGTTATACGATAGGTAGTTAACAATAATTGTCTTATTTTAGTATAATTATTACATAACCAATAGAGTTGTTACGAACCCTTTCTTTCGAATAGGGACAAAATTAAATGTCCGTTCGAATATAGCCGCTTGGACGTCGGGACAATTGGACGTAAAAAATAAAAATCAATAAAAAAATGTTAGTGAGAATAATGAAAAATGTTAATATAATATCAAAAACAGTTATTCATTATAATACGCCTACAATTAAAACACAATATCCAAAACAGTTATTTATATTTATTATAATACTTCGAAAATTAAAATTAAATATCAAAAATGTATTTATATTATATTAATAGTATATGATTATTTAAAAAATTATAAAACAAAACATTTTTAACTACTAGTATTTTTATTGATATAATAATTAGTCTGTGGAAAGGCCAACTGAGGTAACCCTCAAAAACCAAATTTTACTGGGGAATCTAAAATAGTTATGACTTTGTTCCAAATTAATCTTTTTGTGCTCATTTTACTTTTTGTAAAACTCTATGTCATACATTTTTACGTATGAATTTAAGTAAAAGAATGCACATTTTATTCATAATTTAATTACTTACCAAAGTAGATGTATAAATGGGTTACGTTAAGTAACCGGCTATCAAAAAAGTCATTGTTGATCCAATGAATTAGAGATAATTATAGGAATCACTGTGTGTTATACTACTTTAGAAAAATAATGAGTATTATCCAAATAACGTAACCATAAATGTTGTTGTGGCTTACATTAGTTGGCAATATTTTGTTTATGAGGGTTACGTAATTTTAGTTGAAAAAAAAATTCAATATAATATAGAAAAATAAAAAATATATATACAAAATATATAGTAATTATATTACAATAATTATTTAGATTTATATTTTAACACTTTTCTGCAAATACAATATTGTATATAAACAACATTGTTAATAAACGTTGAATATTAATTTCCGTCAATAAAAATGTATAATATTCATAGATTGTGGTTACTTAATTAAGTAATTTAGCCTCATTATGATTTGTAGTTATTATATGACAGTGAAAATGTCTAAAGAAAACCATTTATCCCAAATTTTAGAGCCCAAACAACGACCTAACAAAATGAGTAACGGGGGTAATATAAATAACGATGTGACAGTTTTTTGAATATTAGACCACGGCTAAGATCATTGTGATTCGCAGACAAAAGTTTATGGCGTAATACCATTTTATTGAGATAAAAAAAAAGGGCAAGTAAGCAACCACTCTGTTGCAACGTAGTATAAGTATTGAGTATACCTCGTTATTGAATAATTCGTCACCGTAATGAATTTGTTAAATTTTAATTCAATGATAATTGCATACAAAAACCAATTTTGAGGGAAGACGTCAGTCGGCCTGTAATTAATTAAGAATATTATATTATATATTTATATTGCTTCTATAGTAATTTATTTTACAATCAGTAATATTGTAATTTGAATTAACGTTTGCCTAAAAATCATATTTATTATATTCTTATTCATTATTATAATAGTATACATTTTTTTTTCATATACGTGTTAATATTGTTATTAACTTTTGAGTCGATACCGATTAACCATAGAACAGCGTGAATAGATTTGTGATGTAATAGATAATGGATTAAAATAAATTTAATTACTTTAAAAATTTCATTGAGTACAGTAAAATATGATAATATATGTCGATGTTTCAATTCCACAAGAATAATATTTTGAATAATAATAAATTAACTAAAATCGTAATCATTCGTTTAAATATCAAAAATTCATATCATCAGAATTTTAACATAAAATTTTGTCGAAAATTGGGCTTATATATTTTTAAATTTGAATTTCAGTAATAATTAATAACTATTTGGAAATTTGTATTAACTGTGAAAGCCTTAACTATATAAATATAAAATGTAATAAATTCTTATCTACAAAAAAATTTGAAAATTTTTATGTATTTATCGAATTTTATCAACATTTTAAATGGTTATAAATTAAAATCATGAATATATATTTTTAATATTTTTAAATTGCTACAAGAGCAACTTATATAAGATAGAATATTGCATATTACATTTTTAAACTTTTTGACAATACTTATAGTTTTTAATCTATATTTTATAGAAAAAAAAACACAAACATTTCGAGTGTCTATATTTTTAGAATATAGCTCAAAAAGAGCCAAAATATTTTTTTTTATTTAACTGTGTATAGGAAATTTTACTATAAACATTTTGTAGAAATATCAAGTATTCACAGTTCTTCATTTTTAAATTTCAACAAACTATCATAATCCGATTTTATGTAAAATAGGATTTGCATAAAAAATTAAGATTTTAGGTTTTTCCTAATTATTAAAGAAAGTATTGAGGATTTTTATCTTTTAATCCCTCTAAGTACCAATTAGATTCACTTTTCAATCAGAAGAGACACTAAAGTCAAAAATTGAAGCATTTTTACTGTTATAAAAGATAAGGTGAAAAAAAAATGGAAATTGTAAAATCAATACTTTCGTCAATCAAAAAACGCAAACATGTACCGATAATATAATATAATATTTGAAGTATGAATGCTCATATGGATTCGCGATACAGAACCATGATTCATTTTAATTTCAAAGGAACAAGTCTAAATAAAAATAAATGTCACGACCCGGGTATTCAAAATATAAAACTGCACTATGCAGACTGTAAGTGTGTACAATATACATTTTAATTTTATCGTACCACCGCACTGCAGGTTCGTCTTCCCTTACACGGTTGCACATTAATATTATAATGATTCGACTACTGTGATACAAAGACTAACGACAATCGCGGGACTCGGATGGGGCGTACGCGATAACGCTGCTAACGACCGCCGTGGTCGACTGTGCACGCGATGATGATATTAACGATGTTTAGCACCTCTGCGATGGTCCAAACGTCGACGGACGCAGGTGCAAAACTCGCGGAGCCCACGCCATATCACCGCCACCACTCTCACTTGGTTCGCACTACGGTTTTCCCGGCGGTCATAATCGTGACGGGAAACCGACCTGACGATTAGAAAATACCTTATGTTGGACTGTTGTATTTTGTGACTGGGCCCCGTCCTAACTCACTGCCATCGAGCACTGCTACACAACGTTGCTCTGAATATTCGTGATAAAGCGCAACCGTCAGCCCACATTCGATGGTTACGAAAAAATATGAAAAATGTATTGTAATTGACTCATTGTCGGTGTAGTCGTTAATACGTTCGATTTTGTTTTTTTTTTTTTCACTTCACCTCGACTACGAAATTCGTGTTTGTTTCCAAAAACCCAACGTAGGTTCTTGTTATGGAAATAGAAACAACACTAATCCCCATAGTAATCAATAATATAATAATAAATTATTAATGTACAATATAAGAAAATAAAATATCGATCAGTGAAATTTTTCGTTTACACGCATGTATCAATTTTGCCTATCCTATGCCCCGTTACACGATAAATATCATCGAATTGTATATTTTGTCGCCATGTATATTATGCCCTCTTCCCCACACACACACACACAAAGATATACATATTCTTATTACTACCGATATTGCGTATATTCTGCCAAACAGTGTTTGCGATTTTCTGAACGATTTGGGATACACGTCAAACTTTATAAAGTAATTGTATATGTAAAAAATTGATTTCCATCGTGTGAAATATCGCACAAAACATATCGCACTGAATTGCAAGTTGTCGCCAGAACTACTGTAAAAAAAAAATAAACATACAGGAAAATAAACGACAAAAGTTTCACGCAGTCAAAACACTTACACATAACAATAAAACGCGTGACTAAACTTTGTTCCAAAAAAACTATTCTAATTATTATTTATACATATTCGTTTTAATATCGAGGTGCGAAAATTAAATAAATAAAACCGGATATTATCGAAAAAAGGTCTTTGGATATTTTTTCTTTTACTTTTTGATTAAATATTAAATGATATACAAGCTTGTAAAAAAAATAATCTAAACAATATTTTATGACACTACGATATTTCAACAAAAATTATTCCTGTATACGCCTTGTGTATATACATAAAGTTTCTGTTAGCCGTTAAAGTAATTTATATATTTATTAATTTGCATTATTTTCTATAAATTTGTCACATTCATACTTCGTTTACCTTAGCTACCTTTTTAAATTTTAAACTGACGTTTTGAAAAATGAACAGCCCCTAATTTCCCATTACTCTGATCACTGTTCATATGTTCGTAACCAAAAGTTATGAATATTACTCAAAATACAAGAGAATATGATAGGTACCAAATATATTATTGCAATATACAGTCTATAGATATTACATTTATATATTTGAGTTTAAAAATAATAATTTTAAATAAAAACCTCGAAAAATGTACCTTTTTACTAAGTATTCTAACATTTTGTAAGAATCTCGAAATTTCCATTTTAGTTCCAAGATTATTATCATTAAATATATAAATAATTGTATTATACAATTACGCGGGGATAATAAGAATTCTAGCAAGCCATAATAACTATAATATATTAAAAATTAATCACACAGTAGGCATATAAATAGCGTAGATATAAAAATAGCAACATTTTAAAAAATAACAAACGAGTATATAAAGCACGTCACATTATATATTTTATCAATGAGTTTTTTAAACGTTCATTATTTTTGATGTAAATTTAAATTCTTGCACTATTCACGCCATTTTTTTTTTAATATGTTAATTTTATCATGGTGTCTAACGATGGTTAAAAATTATTTATTATGTGACGATTTAAACATACGATTTCATGACGTTATATATGATTGAGTACAGAACTGCATACTTGTAGAATAAATACATAATATAACGTACTTAAAATTATAATACGATAATGGTCTACGGTTAAAAACTCTGTAAAGCGTGAAAATGATACGCATGTACCGACCCGTAAGAGAATTCAGTGCCCACGCAGTGTGTGCGTCATATTTAAAAAATGCTTTATTATATAAAAAATAAAACGTCTAATAACCAGAGAAATAATTCAAGAGGTGAAAAAAAAATGAACAATAACGCTAAATAATCTTCATAATGTCATTGTTATTGTACTCCTGTATGTTACACGTACGTACGCATATTATTTTAATAATAACGTTCGTAGGTAAGTACTCGCGACGACGTCACTCGTTTTTCAGACGTGCTAAACATCGTTTATTTTTTAAAAACCATCTCCGTCCGTCGTTGTTGATTTTATGTTTCACGAATTTCGGACCATTATTTATTTCGTTTCGAGTCCAGAACATCTGAACCGCTCGCCGTTAACATAATTACGATTTGCAGTTGCCCAACGGACGGAGACCATATCAGAAGCATTCTGCTCGGTCTACCGCCGGGCATGGAGAAAAACGTCGCGCGCGAGAAATAAGTTTTGCAAAAGTGCTGAACCAAACACATACAAAAGTTTGTATGATTTGGTCTGTGATTGTGTGAAAAGTGGAACGTGGCGAGCGGCTAAGGTGTGATGAGTGCTTTAAGGGGGAGGGGGGGGAGGAGAGAGAGGTGTACATCGCGCTAGAAAATATCGTGCAAGAAAAAAAAAGTAAAGAAGAAAAAAAAAATAAAAATGAGAGAAAAAATGCACGCTGCTGTGTGAAGATCGTTTTGAACCCCTGCATTGGCCCGTAAACGCGTAATGTACAAAGAGACAAGTCGCAGACGGGGACGTGATGTGGCGGGCGGCTGAGGGGTACGTCTCCACTAGGACGCATTAAAATAAGAAAAAGATCCACCCTTTGGCGCGGCCACTGCTGCCGGTATTTATTTACGGGCGGACTTAATTTTGTGTCAATATATAAAATAAAAATAAAATACAGCGAGATAGTGAGACATAGTGAGAGGAGACAGCGTGAGCGACAGCGATTGAGAAAAAGCGGGAGAGAGAGAGAGAGAGAGAGAGAGAGAGAGAGAGAGAGCGGGTAGCATAGGCGGTATAGAGAAATATATATATATATATAGGCCAAATGTGTATTTATTTCGCTTCCGCCAACGACGATATTTCTCGAACGAAAAATATCGAGTGTCTTTCAATAGTTTTATTCTACTTTGAAACGGTATTATTTGCGAAACACGAACGCTTTGACGGTTAATTCAGAAGGCGGTTGCGGCGACGACAAGGCCGACCGCTGCTTGCGGGAGAGTACAGTTCGCTGCACGTATATTATTATAATAATATGTGAATACTGTGCTGCTAAACTAGATAATATTATATAACATTAATCGACAAACGAGGCAGATACCGAGAAAGATTTATTAAAATTTAAAATACACCGTGGTGGTTTCTGGAAATACAAAGCAATTGTTTTCATTCTAATTTACAGTGTTAAGACTCATCTAGATAAATTATCTAGATAATTATTTATTTGTCTTTCAACTCATAAATAGTAAATAATAATAAGTTATCTTAATATTTATTTTAGCTAAATATTTTACTTATCTAGATAAATTCACAGGATACATATTTTGTAAACATTTTCCAAAATTGTCCGAAAATGTCTCAATTGTATTGTCTTTGTCCCAGGCGCGTCTTGTAAGTAATATAACGCGGTCTACAAAATATTTTACTTGTAATAAATATTATTTCTTATAATGTTATTGCCTTAGTTGTTCCTAATTTTATAGTTTTTTTAAGTTAATGTATAGTGATAAACAACAAGTAATAAATTCAGACGAAAACAACGGTATTATACAGGCACAGTGTATATTGTACATAAAGTTAATTTGTTTGTAATCATTAAATTTATATTAAATTAATATAGGTAGATACTCAATTAATAATTATCTGTAATCTATCTGGATAAAATATTTCAATCTTTTAGTAAGACGAATTTTATTTGATTAACTTTTATCTGTATCTTAGATAAAATAAAGTGTAATTATCTTGATCTTTATTCAAATGATTTTTTGATTATCTGGTCCTGACGCTGATTATTCATTAATATAGTAATGATTTACAATACATCCAAACCACTGACGTAGAGGAAAAAATTAATAAACAATAAGTATTATTTTTATTTGTCTAATATTGTTCAATTCAACTATAAATCTCTAGTAGATTTTTAATTTGTAATTTTTAACAAAACCACCTAAATTAATTTTTACATCATGATTTTTACTCGTGATAGGTAGGTTATTATGTATTATAATATTAAGCAAATACATTAACATACTATTTATAGTATATTAAATATATTATTATAATTCAAATGTATATTATGCTTATTTTTGATTAAAATCAAAATTAAAAAAAAAATCATTTATTTTTACTTCTTTTGGATAAACTATTGATGATGAAATAAAAAAAATAATTAGATTAAAAGAAAAAACTTACATCAATTATATGAATGAATTATTATATACATAGTGAATTTTAAGGCACATAACTATGAGTGAGTTACCGTAACACATGTCTCAATATTTTAAAGCTTTATATTATGCTGACTATATCAATCAAAAAACGTTGTTCCGTGAACACCGATTTAACAACCGAAAATGCTTTAACATTAGTCCAAAAATAGATTCTTGCTATGATATTTTTCATCCAAGTTTTTGCCTTTTTTTTCATAGCTTATAAAGTCTATCGCAAATAGAGATATTGATGCCCATAAAGACGCGCGTATTCTAATCCGTGCGAATTGGTTAGTTAAACATCATTAAACATGCGTTGAACATCTGCAGTTGTAGGTAGGCATATTATGTTTTAAACCTAAACGGTTGTTATTAATTTCCGTTTTCATTAACGCGGTTACAGCTATTTTTTTCGGTCTCATCACCATATTATAATTATACTGGTGTGGCGTAATGATAATAATATTATAGGCACGATGAATCGCTAACATTTAAGACACGACGACCACACCCGTTGACGTGCAAAAGTACACCAAAATGATGTGTCGTTAATATAATTATTTTGCCTTGTTTAAGGTCCAGAACGCATTTTTCGCTAATCTCAACATTTAACACGCCAGTAGTTCTAAACAGTGGAAACAAGAGAAATGGCCGGTGGAACGTTCATCTCAAACTTCAGCCACGGTACCCACGACGGCGTGACACATAATAAATGTATATTTTCTTCCATAGTTCTACATTTCCATTAGTATTTCCAACTTTATTTTAAAAAACAACTTTCAGAAAGCAACCGAAAATGGAATTTATTATTGTATTTCATTGCGATAACCGTCAGGTCCCGCCGCGGCGTCATTCGTCGTCGGTGCAGGGAAAACTTGAAAAGCATATTGAATCCTTAAAGTTAAATTAGTTTTTACCTCCTGTTTGTCCGACGTTTATGGTACACCACAAAAATAAAAGTAAGCACAAACTAATTTTAAAATAGTGTAAATAACAACATAATAACACCTCTGTTATCAATTAGAGCATTATTATTTTAAATTTCAACCCGTCGAAAAATTCTTCGTATCCAGTTTGAGTATAACTCATATCGAGCAACAAATTATGTCCTACGACTATGATTAATTTCTAGTGAAATATCTATTAGCGGTATTATTATTAAAACATTATTGAAAATAACCGAATGAGCCAAATTGACCAAAAACATACAAAATAACATCGATAGGGCTGCACGACACGACGACGGTGATGTCGACTTCATATGAATGCGCCGCCGACCCTCTGCGGAACCCTTAATACCTACTCGGGCTACTCGTATAAAATATTATAATATTCCAATTTGATGTTTGAACGAGGAAACCTTCAATGTTTGTCGACCCATTCTTGTGGATGGAAATACTTCGGCTGGGAAAGTTTACCTAGCCCATATGGCTGTAGTGGTCAGAATAATAATGACCAGAATTGGGTCAGACCGTGACGTGCGTGAAAACATTTTGAACGGCCTTTTGACCGCTTAATCCTTTGAACACTAACCGCAGTGTACACATGCTCCAAACTCATTCATTATGAATTCAAGGATGATATTAGCATCGGTTTAGCAATTTAACGTACATTTATCAATAATTATATAATTGTTCATGTCTTGGCGCATTAAAAATTATGGATTACATCACATATTTATTGTTGTATTTAATCGTTTTAGAAACGCGAAAGATAGTGATGGAATTTATTACAAATATACCTATTATAATATAATCATTTATTAAACACCGAGTAATTATTATCAAAACTCAATATATTTATTAATATGTTACCTTAGACCATGTACTATGATAGTATATTGAGTATATAAATTATACCTACTATATTAGTACATGATCTAAGGTTATTACATATTATGTATTACATTTTGTTATATTATGAAACGCAATCCTTCTATTACATATAAATTTAATTTTTTTTATAGCCTATAGGTAATGTCATTAAAATAAATATATATATATTAATATAATAGGTATATTCATATTACAAAAATAGCAACAAATATGTATCCTACAATTGATCGATAACGATATAGACAATATTATATTTCCTAGGCCTAATATGGGAATAAAAATGTCATGTAATACAATACTATATAACAATGTACTATTTTATAATTGATTAGATAGCTACATCTTACGAGTGGCTCCTACATCCGATTTATTTTTTGATTTTTTTTTTTGTCTATAAAACATTGAGTAGCGTGCACGCTGTACAATTGCGTATACTGTTTAATCACAAACCATTGTATACAATTTAATTATTTTACCAATATAACTGACAACAATGAGAAGTTAAAAAATCTCCGAACAAACTTTCACAGAGTATAATAGCAACAGTAATAATATGGCACCCGCCCCCGCGTATATAAATCTCTTATATGTATTATTATGCATATATTGAGTCGAGTTTATCGTCGCTGTCGTCAACCGGACGCGTCCCAAGAATACAAAAAGACGGTTGTGAATTATAATATTATGCAATCATAACGGTATACAGATCGACATAAATCCACCCCGTCCTCTACACACACACATATACACCCATACACCCACACATAGTGTAATGTTTACATTTCACCATGGTATTACGATAACGTCGTATATTTTACAATTTACCCGTAAATGTCCGACGCTATATCTTCGTCAAGTGACGTATTGCCATATTATAAAAATAAACACCAACGGGCAACGATATAATACACTGCTAGGTGATTGACTTAGAATATCCCCCTCCAATTTTTATTCGTCAATAATGTAGTTATTCAAAATCTGATTTTTGGAATTTTTAAATAAGTACACTTAAAGACCGTATTTTAAAACTAGTAAATTTTTTTTACGACTTTAGGATGATCCTGCGAAGGTACGAACATCTGTTTTTCAAACAAGAACCTCCACCCCTCATTTTCTACTGTAGGTTATTTAGTGAATAATTTTTCTGATAATTTTTACGTACCAAATCAAAATTAAAATGAGTACTTTTTGACTTATTTAATTTTGTATACTAAAGATATTAAATAATAATGGATTTGAAAAATACGGGGACTATGATGAGTAAAAAATTGTAATGATTAATAATAATCTATCAGCATTTATGATTTATAAAAATGGACCAAATTAATAAATACTATAGATCCGATATTATAGCTATTTTATATTTTTGTAAAATCATTTTTAAGAACTTTTAACTATCCTTAATAAAAACATTTAAATAACTGAAAAATTACTTGTTTGAATTTTTAATTAACTAGGTACAGAAGTTTGTAGCAAGACACTCCTTAATTAATACAAACAAATTAAAGATTTTAAAAATATGAACTTTAGGTACATAATATACAATGTCCAAAAACCAGATCTTGAATAAATTTATTATAAATGAAAAATGGGATGAGCATGCTTGATAAATCACTCCGTATAAATATATTATATAAATGTCGTAATAATTATTGTCAAGCCGAAACATCGGTCAGAGTGTTTGGCGGCAAGACGCAAGTACTGATCACAGATAACTTAGAATCTAAGACTTAGATAACAGTATACTAATTGACTTTTTTTCCTGAAAACTGTAACGAAAACATTTCGATTTGGACTGCGTAAAAAAAAACTATATGCTTATAATTATGGGCAAATATAAATGGACTAAAAATATTTCATAAAAAAATTAAGTATGTATGAATTGTTAAAATATTCGGCATTACTATTGTGGAGCAGTTCTATAAAATATTTGTAATTATGTAATGATTATAAATAGTCGTCCAACGGTTTCATAAATTTCATAAAACTGATATTGGACACCAGCAAGGGCGCTGGATGGAAGGTCGACTACGTAAAAAAAAATTTGTTCTATCAAATGTTATCATGCATTTACGTAAACCATGTACATCCATTACAAAAATTTGTAAGGCAGAAGATACCACACAGTAACCTTTTTTTTTTCACACGAACCGAAATAGCGATAATAGGATTAAAATATAATGATACAGAGGAAAATCATTTGTCTAGAGGGGTGACGCGTCACTCCCTTGCAACCCCTAATGGGCGCTCTTGAACACCAGTCAGCATATATTGGTGATTCATGACATATACCTCGTATCAAATTATTAAATGGTAATTGTATACACATATTATATTTATAAACAACTCAATAATCAAGCACGTCGGCCATATATTATTGTCTTACAAAAAATATAAAATAACCTTATCTAAATCATGTTTTAATTGTATTGCTAAAAGAATTTGAAATCGGATAACACTGTAATCCAAGCTCTGTGGGGAATACATTTTTTCTATGTCCTTGTTACCTATTTCTACGATATAATATATCGGTCTGAACTCAAGCTCCTTACGATCCAAATTTTAAAAGCTATTCGCGCATATGATTACGATGCTCTCCGGTGGAATATTATCACCGAGCACCGAAGCCGTTATTTTTTTCGTAATATCATGACAAATCCGCTTTGAATTCCACGTCTGAATATTTTCCTGTCCGTGATAATATTATTTCTACAGACGATGATCTGCACAGACAATAACGAGGGTTTCAATATTTGAGACAAACTCGGTAAACTTCATTTAATTTATAAAAATATTAAAAAACTATTAACGTTTTTGAAATGATGAGTGTCTCGCGTTAAATGGTACACTCCGAAACCGCTGTTATTGTTATTGTCATTATCGGCGTATCACGCACATCGCGTACGCATAGGGGTATGCATAACTCCACCTGCGGTCCAGTCGCCCAAACGACGCGGCACTTACGGCGAGAGTGTAACGATATAATACGTATAATATCTAACAAAGTTATTAAGCACGAAAGAGGTTAGTAGGTACTTTATATCAAGTGCCCGGAGGCGCAGAAAAAGCTGATTCGCGAACATGTGGTGTGGGCACTAAGGTAAATATGCGTATGTTATATACTTGCTTGCTGCACTATAATATACATATACCTATACACTATTATACGCGATGCGGCTATTACTAACACACCCCTTCCCGCCACTGCACCCATCTGGCCACCCGCCCCGAATTCGATACTATGCACACACTAGGTACCTACTTTAATATGCTCTACTCCCCGAAGATCGAGACTGCAAAAGGATAACCTATTTTACTACTCGTCATCGAGTGCGTGCGTGTTGTATACGACCAGAAATAAAAATCTATTTTTTATATTATTAATATTATTGAAAAAATTGTACACCTTACCATATTGATTTTAAGAACAATAAACAAGGAACGAGGGGTAAAATGTGTTTAAGGTGCACACCGATCACACATAAATAAAGATCGGGTATTTTTTAGGGGGCAACGAGACCCCTGACTATTTTGTTTCCATGTAGAAAAATATTATTCGGTGTATCCGATTTGGTTGACGAGTTGTTACGAAGGGTATTTCCGAATTTATTGGTTTCCAAATTATTTTAAGTGAATTTTCAATTTTTCTTCCCATTTTATCCAGACTACAATTATGAATGTCTACATATTATGGCAGGTGTTATTTAAAATTATGTTTTTTGTTTAAAAATAAGTGATAATGTAATTAATTTTTTTATCTTCATATGTATACCCGTACATAATTACGAGAAACGTATTATATTATTATTAAATAATATTAATTTATTACATTTTGACTTTTTCTGAAGTCTTTATCGAGACCTAATAATTTCGGATACCAATTTTAAGTATGGGACAATTCGAACATGGGAAACAAAATCATTTAATTGACATATAAAACAAATTCCAAATCCATTGCATTACCATATAACGGTGGCTAAAAAACATATAAATAACAATTCAACCCGAACTAATTAAAAAAATTAATCAAATATTCAAGAACTAAGTACCTATCAATGCGTAGAAGGTAATTACTTATTTATTAGTTGAAAATAGCATTTGGTATAATAATACTGTTGGAAGATTATTTTAAACTCTTAAGTAATTTCAGCGATAATTTTTGAGTAAAGTTTTGGTTAAAGTAGTTTATTTTAATTGCCAAATATAATTTTCTATTGGTGAAATTATTGCAATTTAAACCATATACTTTTTTCTGAATAATTACATTTTTTCCAAAAACGCATATTTGAATATTTGAAAAAAAAACAAAAATATTATCAACCATATTATTAAATAGTTCCAATATACTTACCGATCAGCATATAATATTTGTATACCAAATTAAAAACTAATAGCTTCTTCAAGTATCGTCGTGAATACAACACTAAACCCGTAATTGCTGATTAATTCACTATGCATTTAAATGGTCTTAATCCACATAAGAAAATCCAGATTTATGAAGACAAACGACTAAGATTAAGACCCCCTCAGTGTTATAAGATCCGTTTAATATACTCAAATAAACCCATACTACAAATTAGGTTTTTCATAGAAATTCAGTAGGCAATATTGTGTACAGTTTTAACAATAATTAGCCTGATAGATAATATTTCATGTTGTTTGATACTATATAGAACAGGGGTGGCTAATTTGCGACTTTCGTCTTATTTACAAAAACCAAAATTGCTCATAATTTTGTTTAACAGAATTTCAGCTTTTCGTAGTGTTTTATCGAGAGCAATCCTAATGTCAATACTCCGAGTGGTTTCCTTCAATGAAATTAGATCTAACAACTCTTCGTTCACATCTATATCCCTCGTAACATAACGAACATATATATCTAACTGAGGTTTATCTTAAATAATGGTAGATCCATCTAAAGCTAGACTAAGAGACAAACAATTAGCAATGTTGTTTTTTAAATTAGTAAAAATATCAAAGCTAATTGTTAAAATACGCCTTTCTATTGTATGTCTTAAGGCTGGTACATATTCAATCACTTTTAAAAGTATTTTTTCAATTTTCAGAATTTAAAATAGATATTACATCTAAAATAATTTTTTGTATATACTCGCCATCCGTATACAGGCGTTTTGCTAGAGCAATATTCAAAGCAATTACAAAACTTGCTTCTACACTATCATCTGCCTCGGTAGTAAATATTATCATAACATTAGTTTATTTAGCAAATTTTAATTTTATCAAACATAGCTTGTTTTGCCTCAAATTAGAACTGATAAAAAATTCTTGACTAAATGTACTATCATTGGTTTTGTAATGGCGTTTTAAATTACTGGCCTAAAACTGTGATAATGTAAGTTGGAATATGAGACAAAATGGTTTATCGTTTTTCTGTATGAAAAAGTAAAGCTCTTTCCATTTTAATTTAAATTCCCGTTTTTCTTCTTCATATTTACGTATAACCGCTTTTTTAGAAATTGACATCGTAACTAGGTAACTTTCGCAATACGTATTCGGTAAAATATTACAAATAATTTATAAACAAATTAACTATTCAACACAGACTATTTTAACAATGACATAATTTCATAATGTACATATTGGAGTTCATTAGAAAACTCGTAATCTAATCAAAACAAAATAATATTGAACTAATTCGTAATTTGATATGGTTATCGGCTATTAGTTATCTTTATTAGTTTTGTATTATAAAAGTACAGATTGGATCAAATTATATAAAATTATAAAATGTAGGTATTTACAAATAGCTTGATTCTTGATAACATTGCATTTATATATGCATTTACACATACATACATTTATACATATTTATGTTGGCCACCCCTGATATAAAACATAGATATAAAACAAAATAACAAAAAAAAAACAATTAAAATATGTAGAAATCTTAACATATAGTGATTAAAATTTGTATTTGCTTAATTTACAAACTGTCGGTTCATCAATAAATATTCCTAATATTTTTGGTTTACTGGTATATTAAATTATTAACGGTATATTGGAATTACTAGAACTAAAATTACCACCGGCTATTGTCGGTTTTCAACATATATTATTTTATTGATTGAAGAAAATAATTAAAATAATTAAAAGATAAACAAAAATTAAAAATATATATTCCACCAAACATTAAATAAACATCTCTGTAACTCATCAAGCAAATTACTTTTCATCAAACTCAAACACAGTTAGCATAAATAATTCAAAGTGTAATAGAATTATGACATGTCCACCCAAGCTAAATACTTTTTTCTTAATAAATTCAGAACATTAGAATACAATTAAAAAAATATAATATAATGATTTAAAAAAAATATAATCGCATCTAAAAAACCAAAAAAGTATTCATAAATTATTTTATAATGGATGATATTATACTACTCCTTATAACAATATTTTTGAATATATTAGTACAATAATTATTTTTTATTTAGTTAATTGACCTTTATTTTGCTTTGATGATGGCTATTAGCACAATACATACATTTACATACTTGTATTGTATAAATAGTTCTTGTATTACAATTATACAATGAACACCAATATAGTATTTTTATAAATATTTAATATTATTTTACCTCATTTACACTGAAAATATTACTACTAGAAATAGTGGTGGGCATAAAATCCGAATATTCGAATTATCCAAATATTCGGATATTCAAATCCGGATTTGAATAAAATTCGTATTCGGATTTGCTGAATTAATAGGATTATCCGAATTTATGAATTTGTTTTTTATTAATTTTAATAAATGGTGAAATAAATAATTTTATTGAACTACAGAATACTTATCATAGCTTCAACAGTTTTCATTATTATTAGTTAACAAAACATGTTATTAAATTGTTGTGTTTATAGTTACACTGTGTGAACTCGAGCAAAACCGTGCGCACGATGTGTGATCGGCCATATATTAGTATTAGTTTTTATAAGTGAAAAATGTGTTAGTTAATTTTAATAAAACCATTTAAATACTTAAATAATTATTTTTATTGCTAAACGCAATACAACACTGGTAGTTAAAATTCGTTAGAAATATTATACCTATATCCGAAAATTGTGTTATAGAATTAAAATATTATTAGTATGTAAAAATAAGTCATTAAACAGCAAAATCGAGTTGAATAATCCGAATACTCCGGATAATTCGTGAAATCCAGATTTGCTAAATCCGGATTTGACAAATCCGAATAATTCGGATTTTTGAAATCCGGATATGCCCGTCACTAACGAGAAATATACTACTAACCAATTAAATGAACAATTAATAATTAATGAAAACAATTATTTCGACGTTAAATTCCTTTTTGTAAATCTCAGAATCTTAAATAACAGTTTTCGAGTTTATGCTTCATATTATGCACTTTTATGATTTCCGTTAGTGGTGAATATTTCAACTGGTCAATTACCCTAATTACTCTTGGCTGCAGTTGTTATTCAAACAAAATTCATCCGACATTTAATTCGATGGCAGTGAATAAATGTTAAAATCTCAGAGACATTATATCCAAAATTCAAAATATTATGTCATTCAAGCCAAATGATGAACATCTTTATCCAAATCCCAATAACTATCTTGAAAATATTATACAATAATTATATAACGATATAGTTGTTATATATTATCTTACAAACAATTAACTAATATGAGCGTAAACTGAGGAGTAATTTTATTCGGTTCAAAAAAAAAAAAATACAAAAATTTAAAAATCATCATTGGTCGTTGGAAAGTCTAAGAAGTCTAATAGTAACAACGTAGATTAGTTCTGTTCAATTATTGGAATTTACATAATTTGTACACCTACTCAGCTTCTGATCGTTCAGTGAAATAATTCAAAACAAAATATTTGGTCACATTATATGATGAAAATTTTGTGACGATTTCAAACCGAAGACGATTTAAGAAATCATTGTTTGAATTACTCGTATGTTCAGAAAAATGTATTATTTGACAATAATAATTCAAACGTGAAAAATCACAAACGTGCAAAATATTGTCTCTGTATAATGATGATTGTTGTTTAAATTCCAAAAATAAATACGGTTTTATAGATTTTTTTCAAGGCAATTCCATCCGGAATAACAAAATCATTGGAGGAGAAAGTTCCGATGATGATGTTTGAATAGACTGAAAAACACGTGCATCGAAATTGAATTCAAAATTTCTAAAGAAGCAAGCACAGCATAATATTAGTTTGCTATAACACCAATCACCAAATACTGAAGCACCTACCTAAAATGCGGTGGCCAGTAAATAAACTACTAAAACTCATACAAGTGCGAGTATAATATTTTTATTAAATATCGTCAAATAACAGTACCTAATATTTCGATAATCAATTTATATTGTTTATGTGGTACTGGAACCTGAGCTGAGCTAAGTCCCTACATAATGCGTTCAGTGCATACAACTAGGGCGTACATTAAATATTATGCCTTTATGCAATTTAAAAATGAGTCGATTTAATTCTGCATTTAAAAGTACTATCTGAATTACCTAAAGAACAGAACACTTTCCTTTCAAATCCACGGATACCATGAAATGTGAATTTTGTGCGTAACTCGTTCCGTTCATTATAATTTATGTATATTTGTTTTCTGTAAGTATACATTATACATGATAAATACACTACGTACACATCGATACGACATGAGAACAATAGTTTTTGTTGAAAACAACTAAACTGACAAATTAAGAGCAAACAACACGTTAATATTTCGTAAACGAATCGTATTATGTTATTATTAATTGGTCGTAGTAAAATTATATCGCACGCGTTATCAACAAAACAATAAATTATAAAAATTCTATCGAAGTAGTTGCATGCATTTCGTTAGACAATAAAATACAATAGCCAATCAAATTGGACTGATGAAGCATCATACTTCTTTGAATAAAATTTGTTAAGTGTTAATGAGTATAACAAAAGAGAATAGATTTTTTCATTACAGTCTTAATTTAAGATAAACAATTCCAAATTTAAAGCTGATAACAGTAGAATTTGTACAAAAAAATATAAATTTTTTGAAAGTACGCCTATGTGGAACGAAAAGATTACTAAACATTAACTTTATAAACATAATATTGTAATGTTCTACAAAAACTGTATTGTAAATAATAGATATACATAATACTTTTATCAGAATGTCGGTATCTAATTAATAACAAAAAATAAATTTCAGATCGTTATTATAATATAGCTGTTCAATTCATCCCATCCAAAAAATAATTATTTAAGAACAAAACTAATACATTAGTTCAAATAAAAAGATGTTTTTATAGTTTTTCGCGGCATTTATGTGTTTTGTCGTCGTTAGAAATGTACCTACAGAAAATCTAATTTTATGTCATCAGAAAACTAAAATTCACTCGGTTCCATAGACGTTTACCCCAGATCATCACTGCTATGGTGTCATAACCTCGATCTCGTTTTTCAACTTTATTTCTATGTACCGATCATATTAGTTTTTTTTTTTTCATTCGTTTTATTTTTGTGGAACACACGCAAGGGTGCGCACATAGGCACCCGCGAGCTCCAGCATATTGAGCGAGGTGATGGTCGAAGGAAATAAGAAAATCCGAAGAAGGCAAAGCGAGAAAAAGGCAATCTAGAAACCGTCAACTCCAGCCACAGCTATTCAGCCGTCGCAACACTACAGTGGTACGTAACACACATTTAACCTGCCGCCAATATTACCGTTTTTCCAATAGTATTTTCATTTGTTAGTACAATATTATATTACATTTTCCGTTGCCCGTCACAAGATAAAAATACGTGTATAATACAATACAATATGCAACGTATATTTTATAAAATAAATCGACGAATCGGCACGCGAATGGGAAAAATTGATAGATTAATTAATATTATATTATAATAGAAAAATGCGTAATGGACGCGCGTCGCGTCGTGTTAACGTACACAGTGGTTAAACGAGTTATCAATCACAAAACTTGAGTGGAAAAATGTCTGTACCGCTTGGAGAAAAAACAGGCTATAATACGTTATCAGCTATATAATATTATGTTTAGCTGCCCGGACGTGACGTTCTTCGTGCGAATACTGCAGCAGTGTTTTTATTATGCCGTCGCAGTTATTAGGCGACAGCCACGGCGGCGAATTCGGCAAGCTCGTAAGAATTTTCTCTATCTGTTTCTCACCGCCAGTCGCCTGTTTTCTCAGTCGTATTTTTGCCACGCGGTGTCACGAAACGTGATTGGCGACAATATGATAATAAATACGTGTATGAAATTCTCCTTTCCGCGTGTTTTCCATATATTTATCGTCGAGAACCTCGATGTTTATGGAAATTTTATTCGAAAACTGAAAGAGAAATACGATATCAGCAGAGTTGATACACGCACACACACACACAACATGACGTTTTCCTTTTCTATTTTTTTTTTTTTTTTTACCCATATTAAACACACAAACACGCGGATAACTTTATGCCGGTTGTATATAATTTATATATTCTTATACCGTATGTGTACCCGTTCGTTATATAACCTCCTACCTAAAGTACACTATACTTCATGTAGGAAATATTCGAAAAAAAATAAAGGCCGTCGAAATATTTTTTTCTGGCGTGTATATTTATATATATATTACCCGTATACGTTTACTTTTATACGGAACATTACATTTCGTCCCGACACGGTGCTCAAATATAGAATATATTTTATATGCGTATTGTTGGGATTTGTACGGTTGAGGTGTCCGCGGGGGAAGGATGAGGGAGGTACACAGGAACGCGGCTCCGAGAGCTGAACGTATCGTAATCAGGACACGCCGCGTACGTAATGTTATAATGTTCCCACACTGGAAATAGTCGTGGCGCTTTAGCCACAGCGAAACTCGATGAAAAAAATTAACGTAACGTTTTAAATTTGCATCGCGATTAGGTATAAATAATATTACACGATATTTGAACGTATACGCGATGGTTGCAAGACATTAACCACACTAACCACGATAATATAGTAGCAAAGGCGTAGCGTGTTTATTTTTTTTTTTCGACGTACCTTTTAAAACGGTAAAATGAATAGAAAAGATTTCTTATCTAACCTGCACACACAAGACAATATTATATTACCGGTTTGAAAATATTTCATTTTGAAGCGAGACCGAATTTTAGATAGATTGCGAATCAACTGTATGATTCGCGGTGATTTAAAAACAAAATTACATATATTGCGTGCTAGTTTTCAATTTTTATTTAATATTCATGAAAACAATAATCTCCATAAAAACCTAAAAATTCCTTCACTCAATCAATTAGCAAAATTATATTACTCTAAATTTCACAACAACTTAAAATCTCACAGTAACCCATTAATAAAACAACTATCCTCCAATTCACTTCCTGGTAACATACGTAGAAGACTAAAAAGACAGTGGCCTAGAGACCTACTAATATAATAAAAAAAAAAAAAAATTATAATAAAACTTAAATTGTCCCCGGTCGGGTGGTACTGCTCAGTGCCTGCCCTCAAATGTTAATCTCCTGTCACTAACCATTATAAGATATCATATTTGCTTATTGTACTAATTTTTGTATAGATTGTAAATAAAATTTAATAATAAAAAAAAAAAAATATTCATGAACTTTGCAGTAATTTTTTTTTTTTTTAATATTTTATACGATTTTAGTTTCAATCACTTTTTTTACGGTTTAACATTTCATTATTTTATTACATATATTCGGATCATACGTTTTTCTTTCAACTTGATAAACGTATATTAAATTTGTTTTGTATGTGAGTCAGTACACGGAATAATTTAGAAAAATAATATTATACTTAAAAAAAACTATTGTCTTCTTCTAAAAACATTTTCAATTTCTGAGAATTTTTATTTTTAAGAATTTGATTTTTGATATTGTTAGACATAGTTCCTTAGTTTACCATTTATTTAGAAGCAATTATATTATATTACATAATATTTAACACCAACCACAAATCTTCACTATAACTACAAATCACATGTTATATAGAATCATAATCGACTATACTCAATGGAATTATTGGAATTATGTAAAACAATAAAAAAACATATTTGGTATTCTGATTGGTGGCTTTTGTAAAAATTATACAACCAATGCCATTATTAATTATTTTTGTTTTTTATAACAAACAAAAGCAAGTTTAAAATGAAACAGACAGTTAAATACATATTTGTTTACAGTAAATACCAAATAATTATTTTCACAGTTTTTTTTTCCTATATATATTTTTCTAATATAATTATATATGTAAATTATGCACGACTAAAACAAAACGTTGATGTAATAGTAATTTTTTTGGTACTTGGAATTTAAAATATTATAAACTAACAAAGTAGTTTTTATTAAGATCACGTTTAACTTTTTCATAGCCTATATTTTAACATTTCTAGATTCGTATTAATCTCGGTAATCAAATAATATGATTTTAGTTAGATTTTATTAAATTGTCTTCTCTGCCATAGTAAGAAAGATTTAGAAATTAGGATATTAAAAATAAAAGCTAATTATCCATCTATTGTTTAAAATTTAAACCACTTTACTTTTAAGTTCAAAAGACATTTTTCACGGTATTCAACTAAAAAACAAGTGTATATTCTAAAGACCGCTTTCCAGATATGATTAATTATGCCTTAGGATTTTTGAAAGTCAAACGAAACATCTTGTTAAGATAGTAAATGTATATTTTGATTTATTTTAAAGACTTTATCTTTTTGATTGTACATATACTACTAAATGCAATCATCTGCAACTAAATTAATAACAGAATATTTAAATATCCACATAAAAAAAACACGAGAAACATATTATAATACGTAGTAATATAAATAAAAATAATAGTTACAAAGTTCGTGATAAACCGGAAAATGACATACCGGTAACCTTACTAAATACCTATTTAGTTAGATTCTAGGCCATAATATCGAAAAAAAAGCGAAAAGAAAAATAACGAGAAAAATAAAAACGAAGTTTACATAATTACAAAATCAAAAATAGCGAAAAAAATATTATTATAAATATGTATATGTATAAAAATATAATATAAAAAAATATTCACAAAATCATAGTTACATTTGTAGGGTTAAGTTATAAGCGATAACTTTTAAATAGTTTATATTGTTATTAGTATTGTAAGATAAGGTTAGGGGTTACGTATTTTTTCTAAACAATTTTTATATTTATTTTTTATGTTTTTTACTCCAGAAATGAACTGTTCCTGTTTAATGTTCTCTAAATGTTGCTAATCTTTGAATTCATTGATAAATGTTCATAATGTTGGATGATATGCACCTTAAATAGTTAACATTACATTATAAATTATACTGAATTAAAATATAAATTTAATAAAATATTTTTAACAATATATTTTAAAAAACTAACCCAGTAATGAACTGAAACCTCTATGCCAACCCTCTACTGCATTTTTAGTCCTTGGGAATAGGGTACTTGCCAATTCGTAAAAATTCCATAAATTAATTGAATACTTTGGTAATCTATGACCTTTTCTTCGGCCTATCCAGATGTCTTCAATGTAGTCAATAAGTAGTAGTAAAATGTTTTCGTTATCTGTGTAGTATTGTGAGTCTATTAATTCTTCAAACGCATCTATCACATGATTTTCTGGTACATATGCTAATGCTAATAAGAGTCGTATCTGTAATGAAAATGTTGAATTTGATATATATTTTTGGACCATATATTGAATTTGTTGTGTTTTACGCCAAATACACTGGGAAAAATGGAAATTGCATCATTTTTGTTTTAAATTTGGAAATACTTCTTTAAATGTATTAATTGATGACATTTCAAAATTAGACATAATTAATTTTGATGATAAAGTTAATTTAATTTTTTTTTAATTGATTAAGGAGGTTTACATATGTTTTTGTGATTTTTTTGGTAATAAAGCGTACACAGTATCAACGAATTGGTTGTCAATGCATGTATTGTGTAAATTTGAGTGAAAAGTATTGAAGTGCACTTAAATGTACCATCAACGAACCAATTATTAAATTTTTCCATTAATTCTAAATTTTCTTTAGTAAAAAATATTAAAATGCGATCATCTGATGAACCGCTATCGTACTACATAAAGTGCCTTCCATCTTTAGTTAAAGTATACCTTTCAGGTATTTGAAGATTAAAAAGTGACTGAGGATTCAGCAGTGCACAATCATTACGTTAGCGTACTCTTCTTAAAGTGTGTTTTAAATTAGATAGTTTGGGTAATGCACCTGATATAATTGGTTTTAATTGTGATGAAGCGATTATTTTTTGAGGGTTATCTTGTGACTATAGTGCTTGTGATTTCATTCTCTCGACTTCTTTTTTTACTTCTAATTTGCATATATCCTGAATGTGGTTATACTCTGAAGGCTCTTTTTTAATTTTATTTATCACTACTAGTAGTTGTTAATCGACCTTTACATTACATATCTATACATTTCCAATATTTCGATTTCTTGTACATTTTTTCCTTTTTATAAGTATTATACACAAGTAAAGGTTTATTTTTATTAGATTTAATAAACTCCATAACTCAAAAATCAAATTTAAAAAATACAATATTAAGAAACAAAATAATAAGCACAACACTTTGTCAACGATTGGCACGTTGTCTAACGTCGTACTTTTGATGTTCATATAGTATATACGATGTGCACTATTCATGATAAAAGCGATAATGAATATTACCTTAAGTCAGAATAATAATGACAGACTAATAAAGATTATATTATTATATAATAGGAGTTTTCCCCTAAACATTCGATATATTATTTTTCGCTTTAATTTAGTTTCGTTATTTTTATTTTCGATATTTTTAATTTGCTATTTTTTTTTGCATTTTTGACCGGTTACCATTTAATTAGTATATGTTTGTTATTATGTAATTTTGTTATAATTCTAACAAAATTCAATAGTTCATACACTATACTTTATTATTTTAAATTATTATAGATATTTTATAACAAAATATTATCAAAATATTAATATCAATGATACACAATATGTTTTATCTTGTAAAACTAATAAATTCATATTTTTAGTGAGAAAACAATATGACATTATTCCTTTAGGGCGAATTTTAGAAAACACGTAGGTAACTTTAATACTAACCATTATCAATCTCTATAAAAAAAAATTGATCGCACAAAAAGTAGGTTTAAATTAATACTAAAATTACCTGTTAACTAATATCAACATGAAAATGTAACTACACAATATCATAAAATAATGATAATTAGTAGTTGTAATTGTAAATTGTAGCTAGAACGTAAGCAAAATTGTAATAGCATGCAATATTTTGAAACATTTTAATTATAATAAATAAAAAAAAAGAAAAAAAAGTAGTTTAAATAGTTCAATGTAACATACGTATGCTACTTGCTATTTATCATCTACAAGGTCAATCTATGAATCATAAATATGTTTTTTAATGTCAAATATCAATAATACATTAACTTTAACACAAATATTAAGTAATATAATGTTAATAAGTAACCATAGTAACAACAATTTTACGAAAATTGGCCTGCAGAAAAAGTCTTATTCAGCCCAAAAACATATTTATGTGAAAAAATTATTTTATAATTTCAAAATTCTGTACAATAAGCAAAACATTTTTTAAAAATATATTATAAATTTAATACATTTTTTTTTTATAATATATAGTTATAATGAATATAATATAATTTAATTTGAAACTTTGTAATAAAATATCTAAAAAGATTAATCTCAAACTTTCGAAAATGTCTATTATAACTACAGTCCATAAGTAAAACTTGTTATATTTTAATGCATTTACCCCTTGGGTGTTCTTAAAAATCAATTTAAAAACAAGACCGGCAGAACACAACTTTGTACTCGAGAAATATGCTTCAGGTCAAATACATTTCTGGTATATCTAAAGGACAATTATTTATCCTCACATTATATTATTATATACAGATTATGGATAAACGACAAAATGACAGCTTAATATCAATTTTATTTGAGCTAAATTTAAAATTTGAACACTCGATCAAATAATCAAATATTAGTTATTAATTGCAATCATCAGATATTTTATACTAAATAAAAAAAATTGAGATTTCGTTACAAATGTATTTACAAATTAAATGCAACTATATAAGTATAGATAAACTCACGTGAGTAAACAATTCATCATTGAAATACAAAAAATATACTTGTGTGGTTGATAAAATCAAAAATATATATATTATCCATCTATATGTTTTGTACGGTTTCTATATTTTCAACACGTATTTGATAAAATATTAATAAAAGTTTTAAGTTATAATTTGCTAATTGCCATAGCGGTTCGAGACAGTAAATCAAAATAAATTCAATATACTTGTGATAAAATTTTTCTTCGCTAACAAAAATCCTGCACAACAATCGGCGAGCCTGGTTTAATCAAGGACATTTTTTCCGCACAGAAATATACTCTTCAATCACAGCTATCAAGATGGCATGACAGTTCAAAATGCTATGGTTGTGCTTCACACAAACAACACAACCTTAGTAATACTCAAGGGCGACATCCATCTACTATTCCCTTTTGGTTTTTTTAAGTTTGACTATACCATTACGTAATCTTGTATTTAAAGTTTATAAATGATTTAAAAGTGAGATTATTTATTTCTGTGAATGATTACGAAAATATTACTGTACAGTTATATTTCTGCATTTACACATTATTCTAATGCAATAAGTACCCGTTTAAAAGAAAATACATCGATGTAATAACAAAGAGCGACAGTTATTTATTTTAAAGTTTAAACTGTAAGAATAAACAATCATTGTAAGTAAGGTCTCTATTTTGAGTAAGTTGTTTCATTGCAAGGCATTCAATCAACTTTAACAATATGACATAACAATTATAAATTAAAAATATTCCGTAAATAGTAAATAAATGATATTTTTACACTTAATTTTTCAGTATTATTTATAAGTAGGTACCTAATAAGAAATTAGAAAATAAATTAAATAGACATAGACTGTAATATTTTACGTTAAAAAGGAAAAAATTCGTTTACATTCGATAGTTGAAAACCAAATGATACTCAATCACTTGAAATGATAGATATGATATTTAACTTATAATTATTTTAATTAAATAAAAAGGTTATAACAGATAATTTCAAAATAATTGATATCATAATCATAAATAGTTAAAACCATCAAAAAAAAAGACAGGAAAATTAAAAAAAAAATATATCTAACAATTTTAAGTATTATTCACAAAAATTCAACTGAAGTGGTAGAAATATTCTTTTTTTTAACATATAATTTATGCTTTTTTGTTTGTTAATAAATAATGATAATCTTTTATATCGATAAAAATCAATCTATTGAATTTTATTAATTAAGTCTTAAAAATATCAGTGTTTATAATATGCTTAAATTATACTACTTGTTTATAAAATAATTTGTGTAATTGTATGTGCATATAATATCATAAGAAATATTGAACCAAAAATTTGTCAGTTAAAATCTTAAATCAATGAGAGTTTTGATAAGGTATTTGAAGTGGTATAGGATACTCATAAAAATTGTTCTACACTACTTCGAAAAGTTCGATATTTTTTATTTATCTTAATAACATATATCTAATCTGAGTATGAAATTAAAAGTAAGGGTTGTCATCAAAAATATTATAATATTCAAAATAACACTCCAACTACAAATCACAATAAAAAAATATTTAAAATAGATTTTTCGCCAGTGTATAAAATGTACTTACTCCAAGCTGTAAATATAATAAAATTGTTTTTCGTCAACAAAATAACTAATTAAGATAACTGGTTTTAATTTGTAAAACCATCAATTGTATATGCAAAAATAAATTTAATAAGTATTCTTATTTCATAATGATAATTTTATACTCATCGTAAATTATTACATTGTACATTGATTAGACGGTATACAACTTTCTAACTTTTTGCTGCAAAATTAATTTGATGATTTTCAAAACCAAAGAAACTTTACAGAGATCACAGAGAAGTTCGTTAAATTTGAGTGTGAATGCTAACAAGGTTGTTAAGTTCTGAAATTCGATCATTATTATCCGAACAATCGAGAAAGAGGTTGAATATCGAATCGAATAGAACTTCAAACACCCGCTGGTTAAACCTCACGAGATAAACCACGAATGGCGTCTACGATTCCTTTAAATAAAGGACAATACGGTTTCTTTACTCCTTGATAAAAAAAAAAAATTTCAACACGTTGTTTGCTAGTCCACTTTTTTCATGAATACCTAAGTATTGTTCGTAGATTTTACGGGTGTTGCAAATGTGATAGGGTGCATTCAGAATCATCGACTTTGACGACTAGGTCTTTCGGCAATCATGACAGTCGATAAAGAGTTTCAACAAATAGCTTGTAATATGTCCTACTGTTAAATGTCTTAAAAAGTAAAACGAGCTTTTGACGGAAAAATCTATTTTCCTAAAATTGTTTCTATTTAAATGTTTAGTATAGTTATTATGTTGTTAAAATAAATTTAATTTATTGTTCTTCTTCACGTGATTAATGACATATTTTTGTTAATTGTTTATATCAAATTTTTTTTATACTGAATATTAAACGTTTTATGCTAAAATTATTGTGCGATATTTTTGCATTAGATTTTTTTTAAAAAACTACAATAAAATGTAGTTATAGATTTTATTAAGTTTAAAAAGTGAACAATTTAATAAATACTTTTAATATACTAGTATATATTGTGAATTTTTAGAATTTCAAAACAAGACTACCTAGTCTCTGGGATTGTTTTTTTCAAAATTGCAATAAGACTTGTTGTACTAAGATTAACTGTAAAATATATTGATTCATTAACAATTATACAATATAAATAATATTAAGTTATAAAATTAAACCAATATTATAGTATACATCTTTATTGTTGTTCAATGCATCTTAATATCTTTTAATCGGTAATAGGTCCAATTACCTAATACCTATTGAGGTATAATTGTTGGGTTGTATGAAACATTTCAAGTGTTCGTTGTATAAAAATTGTAGGTATAAAGCAAATAACATCCAAGTAGAGTATAATTATACCTAGGTACGAGTATCAAATTAAAACTAATTGCCACTTCGCTATTAAAGTTAAAATTCCTTTTTACACAACCAGCTATAATATAATAGCGTTGTGAATTAATCTATTAGTAATCAACATATATAATAGCTACATTATGATTATGAACGCTATATGTTTGTATACGTGTAACCATGCATTTAATACGTGAGACGTGCGTAAAAAACCCGAAATAAAATCTCAACCCGAAAGATGCGTACTCGTACGTGTAAAGGACAAAAGATTTGAAATTAAAAGCATCGGTGACACAAAGTTACGCGGTAGGAATTGAACTTCGTGATGTTCACGACTAGGTGAAAGAATGGGAAAAAAATAGAGAGAACAGATAAAGGCCGAAGTGCCGTCACTACCGTATCGTCGTCACTCCTTAATTAATGTCATTCTACAGGTATATAAAGTGTAAATGTAGTGACAAGAAGGGTGGGCGGGATAGTGAAACCGGAAAAGTTTAATTTCGTCCTGTGTTGTGTATATAACGTGTTCGTATAAAAGAACACGCAAACAATCAGCATAGCAGCAACAGAAATACTACAGAATTCCAGAACTGTCGAGACCGAATACTTGACATTATTGTATCTTGTATATAAAACGCTCCATGACTGGTAAATGAATTGCATGCATCTGCAGTTGTACGACCACTTTACCCCCGAACAAATTAATATTAAACTGACCTGATCGGCCTCTTAAAAATTATTCATATATTTATAATAGTATACTGTTGCGAGGATGCAGGACGTCAGCGAATTAAAAAGTTTATGTTAAATTACTTTTAACTACCTAAGTACATTATTGAACATAATAAGATAAAATTATCTAGATAAATTATTAAGATTATCTTTTATTTTATCTAAAAAAAAATTTTAAAATGTGTATATGATGTGCCATCTTTTTCATCCTATATTTTTGTTTTTATACAACTATAAATTATAATCTATAAACTTTTGTTACATTTACTTATTGTACTTTCGTATGGATTATGAATATTTAGTTTGAAAAAAAACAATTGATAAAGCTTAATGAATAAGCTTAGTCACTTTTTTTCTATTCTAATTGTAACTTTTGCAAGTTATAAAATATTAAGAAAATTAATGTTTAACTTTAAACTTAATTTACACTTTTCTATAATTAATTAACTGAACGAAATGAAAAAATAAATTGACATTCTTAACCTTGTACTGTTGACTAGAATATATTGTACTATAATTCCAAAGACTTTGTTTTACTCATTCTATGTAGGTAATTATTGAGTTCAAAAACCATAAACCACTTTAGAAGCATTCATTGAGCATAATTGCATCATAAATTACAGTTTTAACTATATTAAACACCATATAAACTCTTATGTATTGACATTTTTAACCACAGAAATCAAAATTCCATACAAATACAAAAACACTATATTATATATAAGTGTTCACCCTTCGTATTTATACAGGCCCCCAGGAAAGGCTTAGTGAACTTTTATACATTGGGGGTTCGTGTATATTATTAATTTTTGAAACAACGGTCGTTTATCAATGTCAATTCAGCGTGTGTTTGAAAATGTAGTATATATATATGTATATGAGACTCTACGAATATATTCTACGTACTTTAATCAGAAAGGATTACGTGTGCTTGCGTGAAAATAATCCACCCGGAGGTGCTTAAAGTGGAGACGGTAACAGCAGAGGGGGGGGGGGGAGTTCGTATTAACTAATTGAAAATGTTACGTGAAATAATTTACGTGAGGATAGACCAAATAGAACACACTACAAGTTTAAAACAAATTTTATAAATTATTTTCTAGTACCATTTATTTCTAGGTTAATTTAAATTAACAGTTTACCAGCATATCCGGTCACATTATAGGTTAAACGTATACCAGAATGTAATGTATGTTGAAAAAATTTACATAAACAATAATTTCGAATAATTTTCAATTCAAACGTCCCTTAAGTTTGTATAATATGTTATAAACACTAATTTACAAAATATGTAAATATTATGTATTTATGTATATTACATTAAATTCGCATGTTTTAGTAGCTTATTACAAAACTAAATAAACAAAATTCTTTCAATATTTAAGAACTAGGTGAAAAATCATTTAAGGTTTAAAATTCAAACAATGTTGAAACAAAATTAAATACAAAGAATATTAACAAATAAAATAAAGATAAAACAATGTAAGAATATAGTTTTTAAAATAGAAAGCCCGAATACTAAATGAAAGAAGAAGCATTAATGAAAAAGGAAATTATTGAATTGATTAATGTAATTTAGGGTGCATGAGAAAATTGAATAGCTCCAATTATTTGATATCAAATGGGACGTAGTTGAAATTATTTGAAAGCGATATGGCTAAAATAAGCATGTTACAATAAGTTTACGAATACAATTTACAATTATATCGCATTAGCGAAATTACAGTTTATTTAGTCTTTAATTCGTTTTCAACTTATATCAAAACATGAATAATTTTCCTTAGTTATGGTAATGAAAAAGTTTTCTTCAGAACTTAATGAAAATCTTCATGGAAGAAAAAAATTTAAACATCTTCTAACAAAGGTTTGTTTTTAATATAGATTAAAATATCTGGTTTAAAGTTTAGTTAAAACACGACTCATAAATAAGAATAAATGTCATGAAAGTATTAAGACATGAGATGAATACGAAATCGACAGTTTGCGTAGCTATGAACAATCTTCGTATTAGTGATAATTCGAACTGTATAATTAAAGTCTACGATGAATTTCGAATTTTAAAAAAATTATCAGTTGTCTAATACATTTTTTATTGAATTAATTATAAATTATGTTTGTAGATATTTAAACATTCTAAAATAATTTTAATCACAAAGTAAGTATATATTTTTTTATAATTGAATTCATAACCATTAATAATTATCCCTGTCTTTCTTGTCAACTGCAATCAAAGTAGATACGTACATTATACATTATATACAACACATCATAGAAAAATTCTACTGTATGCCTTCAATTATCTGCTATGAATTTAAATATCCAACATTTTAGAAATACAATTTATATCGTTTTTTAGCCTAGAGCACTTTGATTTATTTCATGAACACATTATATCAAGTACTCATATGATAAAATATTTACAAAAGAAAACGCACTGCGTTGCGCAAAATGTACCTTTTTGTAAATAAAAAAGAAAGTTTTTAGACATTTGGCCAGGTTTCAACCCGGGCGTTTCCTGTCCACTGTTCAACGACTCGAAAAATATGCATATTCTTGCCGACATATTGTTACGCATCATACTCTAAATAAATAAATAATCACTTGAATCCTACTCAAAAACAAATTCTTACCGCACAACCAATGTTTTATACAGAAAAAAGATTATAAAATATATGTGCTGCAATATAAAATACTTAATTAAATGTTAATTTTTTTCAGATAAAAATGAAACAAAATATAAACATTTATTTTATTTTTATGAAACTTCCAACATTTGAATTCTAAGTTATGTATACTCTATAAAGTATTTAACAGGCATTCATAAATATTAAATATGTACACACACATAACAAATATTCTTTCACTTTTTCTATTTCAACATAAAAAAAATTTTATCTTCACTCAATTGTAGAAAAAAAATATATTTTTACTTTACCTATTAAAATGGATTGTCACTTATAATTTATACATAATTAAATTACATTATACAACTATAGGATGCATCTACATTCGTTCAATATTTGTTTTTCAATATCTATGTATGTATATATTTTTTGTTCTGAACTCAATAACCAATGTTTACAAACTTGTCCTAAGGATAATAAAACAAAAATTCTGTTAGCCTTATAATTTCTAATACATTATTACATTTTTTATTAGCCTAGGCTAAACTGACTATACTTCCGTTAAAAACGGGATTGTCCTTTTTTGATCATCATCATTTCCCGTTGTTCCAAAAAAACTTCAAACGGGACGATTTTTCTCAAATTTTGGGTACTGGTGTAACAAATAATATCTACTGAGTTTTTCAGTTTAACCAGTAGCATGGTGTTTCAGATGCAAAACTTCTCAGTTCGAGTTTTTATAATAAAAAAAACATGCAAGAAATAAAAAAAAAATACTCACAGCACTCTACATTGCAGTGACATGACAGGAGCTATCCAATAATAAACGTTTCAATAATGTCACATAAACATATTATTTAGTACCATACCGTCTGCCCACTTATAAATTGGTTATAAAGACTGAAATAAAATAGGTACTTAATATATTTTATAAAATTAATCATATTTTATATAAAAAATGTGCATTATATTAAACAAAAAAATATATGTAATATAAATTGATGGATCTCATTAAATTAGCTTAAAAATAGAAGTTGTAAGATATAAACTATAAAATATCTAGGTCTATCTTAGAATCATATATTTTCATATTTAACTAATATAATTATATTATTATGATAATATTTTTAATTGTTTATATTTATTTACTATAACACGCAAAATATAGTTACAGCATTTATTATTAATTTATATATTCGATGAAATAAGTAAGAAATTACTAAAACAGAAAAACATTTCAATTCATTAATTCTAAATATAAACAATACAACTTAAAAAAAAAATATCTAGTTTTATTCAAACATATTTAAAAATATGTTTGAGTCTTCAGATTTTAACCTAAGATAAATTTAAATGATTTAACTTTTATAAATACTATAATACTATATAATATAAGTAAAACAACGCACAGTTAATATTATAATTATTCTCTGTGATTATCACTGAATGCAAAATATCTAGTTTTTTTATTAAAATTGTTTTAATAAAAACTAATTCATTTGACATTTAAATTATATTTTGTGGTCGATAGCAACTGATAAAACAATTATCTGGAATATTAAAATGAAACCATAACAAAACGAAATATCTAAGGCAAATAATACAACACACTCAACCTCTATTGAAAAAAATAAATAAATAAAATTTATTTAGAGAATTTATTTGAGATGGGCCCATTTCTTTAGAAACTATGGATATTCTATTTGCATTAATAGTGAACTTTAAATATGTATTTAAATACGTTTGCAATGCATTATTATGTAAGACTAGAAGTATCGAGTATACCATTGGATAGAATTAAGATATTAAGAAAAAAAATACATTTAAAGATAAAACAAAAAATATCAAGAAAAAATATACGATCTGTTTAAGCATTTTCTTAAATTAAACAATTATAATCTTTGGTATCTATATGATTCTTAATTCTTTGACTTCATTTATTATTTATGTATTAACCCTCTACAGAGAAATTTTAGTTTGCAGATTTCAACATAGAATATTTATTAACTTTTACCCCATTTCAATTTTGTACATAAAAAAAGTGATTATGTAATTTAAAGTAAGTAATTAAAAAAAACTAATAATAAGTTTACAAAAGTGATAAAGTTAATTAAAAATTTTAAAATTTAAGATAAGCTTATATACTTTTTATTATTGATTTCTATTCTACATCGAAAACTAGGCCATAAACTGCACACAAATTAACATTTAATTAAAATATTAATATATATGATAAGTTATAGGTATATATATATATATATATGAATATATATGAATATTATTTAAATTTAAAATCAAATTAATATACTTATATTGTCATATTAAATTCATATCTCAAATAGTTAACTTAAATTTATTTTACACTATATAATAATATTTATAAGATTATAAAAAAATAATAGTATTATCTAATTATAGAAATAATAAACTAAGTACAACAATAAATGAAATTACCTAACTCAACTGTAATTTTGCTGAAATAAATTTGCATTTAAAATATATTTCACTTTTATATCCTTACAATTATTTAATTCAAGTAAACTGTCTTAATCTGTAGGTATTTATTTTAAATTACATTTAATGTCAAATTTTAAATTATCGTAGACAAGAGATATACACTCCCATTATATATGTCATATAATAATAACCATATTAAATATAATATGTTCAATAACTAAACTAATATTTCAAATTATCACTCCATTGAATCGAAATCTAAGTATATACTTGAACAAAATAATGAATATGATAAAAGCTAAACAAATAATGTAACGACTTTTATAAAGTCAACTATTTAATTACCGTCCAAATTGAGCTAATAAAATTATATTGTTCCTTAACTTCAATTTTTCAAGAATTCACCAACGCGGTTTCATAACTTTATATTTATTAAAAAGTATATAGCATTTTTCTTTTACTCATACCTAATAATACGATGATTTATAAAATTGAATAACATCATGCGCTGCGTAGTAAATCAAAAATAAAATTGTATATTACAATATTAAATTAGGAAAATGAACCAATTAAATCTTTAAAAATCGTTAGAAAACATTTTCTCTTTTGTATAACAAACAATATATTTTGTACTTTCAATACAGAAACAAATCTCAAAGGTTTTGATAACAATAGACATTTCAATTAATTCAAGCTATTCTTTTTTTCCCAGACAAATTAAATAAAAAAGTACCAAAATCATCCAACAGCTAGAAATAACATTTGTATTATTTCTGCAATAGGCTTTGGAAACGAAAATGTCAGAATATGACTCCCATTTTACACTTCAATGGTCCTTTTTGTCCATTTTTTTTTCCAGTTGCAACAATACAGAATTTTTTTCTATCCATAATGCGTGTTGTCTCTTGTTGATTCGACTGAATAAATAATAATATATATAAAAGATAAATAAATGAAAAACAAACAAAAATAAATTCAATTTTTGAATGCTAAATAGTAAATAATAAAAAAAAATCATATTTTTATTTGAAAATTGATTAAGCTAAATATGATATTACATTTTATTCAAAACAATATGTTAGTTTATTACAATTGAGATATGATGTATTATCATTTGTACTATGTATTTTAATAAAATCTTATCATTTGAACATTCAACTGTGTTTTTGTAATAATAGAGATGAGTGATTACCATAATTAATTAATTATTTCGTTCCATAAAAGTTATCGTAAACATACAATGAATTACCCTGTTTAACATATTTTACTTTATTTTAAAACAATATGTTTACTATCCTTTGGTAAAGCATTATTTATTCAAATATGCCAAATACAACCAACACCATAAAAATAAAGATAAAAAAGATAAATTATTATCCACTGTTTTTGTCAAAAAAGTTATTACAATATTCTAAAATAAACCTATTATAAAAAGTCATTGGTTTAAGGAAAATTGTATTTTTAATAACATAAGTTTCGTTATACCGGGTTGAGATTAATTTTAAATTTCCCATACAACAGATGACACACTTAATAAAATCTGTATATTACACATCTCCGAGATTTGACGTCGTAAAAAAAAAACTTATTAGGATAAAATTTGAAGAGGAAAAACTCATAAAATTCAAAATGTGCATACAAGATGGGTTCATTTTAATACATTTATTACATGGAATAATATCAACTTTGTTGTCATTTATATTTTTATATTAATTTTGTTGTATGAACTTAAAGTGATTTTTCAAACAGTTGTTTTTATAAAACTCAATATTATTAACAAATCAGCTAATCAATTATAATTTATTCGATTTAACTAACAATTTGTCATATAAGTATTTCAATAATTCAAAAAAATCAAACATAAAAATCGTCTTTGCCATTACGTTTGAATTTATAGTTGTTTTCAATCACCATACACTTTGGCCGTCTGTAAAGTCCATATTATGCGGTTTAAACCATGGTTAGACTTTGAGCATCTCATTAAACGTAACAGACCATCAGGGACTCGTCAGAGCCAAAGAACAACATGAATTAATCTGAACCAAACACCGTTGATCAGTAATATTATTTACCATAAACGAATTATGATCCTATAGTTAGCAGTTGCCAGCAAGCAACAAATATGTATACAATTCCACTATTAAAGGTATTCCACTATGTAGGTACGTTATAAGCATTAGCATTTTTTTTGTTATTATTATTTTGTTTATATTGCACGCGTACAACTCGAACAACTTTTGTTTTATCGACTTGTAGCTTTTAAAAGTTTTAAAGAGTTCAAGTGGCCAGAGCGGTAGAGCACTCTGCCGAAAGAATAAACCGTATTACATCGTAATGCCCGACATTTCTTTGTTCGGCCTCTAACTTTATGGATTCTTGTGTAAAAAAAGTGTTTATTTTGTACAGCAGCTGAAGAAATATACTCAGTGAAAAATGTTAAAAAACGAAATAAGAATGAAAAAAAGATACTGCAACTCCGCTGACAATGTTACTGGCGACGGGTGCGCAAAAAATAAACCGCTAGAAATCCGTTGAAATCGTGTAGCATGTAAAATCTTGTGCGCGTCCAAATTTGGTTTTCATTATTAATAGAAACTGACAAAGAAAAAATACAAGCAGGATAAAACTAATGGCAAGTTGAGTACGATAAAAAATAATGGCAGCGCCCCGAGCACATTTATACAGAAATTTACTTTCGTCGTACAGACCCCTTTGAAACATTCCTATATATATATATGATAAATATATTATACCTCTCTATTTTACGGGTTTTTAAGCTCATTATTAAGTCTGTATGTGAATCAAACCCAAACAGAATTCTGAGGATGTTAAAATTATCATTTTTATTTGAAATTAATTCGCATGCTTAATGAATTGTCGTATTATACCTTTTTTTTGTTTCACGCCTCGTCTCCTTAAGGATTTGATTTTCTAATAAGAAAATCATATCGAGTAAAAACCAACAATTAAGGAGAATATTCAGATCCAGAAATCATATACGATATTTAAAATGAATTTGCAAGTATAACCACTGAATCTCACTCAAAATAAATTACTATTAATCCTCTGATTTCACTTATACTCAGTAGTCAGTCTCACAAAAATTAATGATGACCAAAAATTAAACATAAACAACAATACTTAAAAAATTACAATATTGTTTGTACATTTTTATTATTTAATTATTTACTACAGAAAACCGCATTGCAACCTGTTTGGTTTAAACGTTCAACAATGAAGTAAATAATTTGGGTCCAAAAAAGTAGAATCAAGATCTAGTTTTATTTTTGTGAATATTTTTAAGGTATACATTCATATAACTTATATATAATATCAACAGGATTAAAACTGTTTGAAAAAAATATGCCTAAGTAATGCGAAATATAGGTATTCCGATCTCGTGAAAAATAATAAATGCATCATAATTATTTCTTAAACGCCCGAAAATGGCAGTTATGGAACTTATTATTTTATACACTACCCTTAAGTCAACCTTCTTAGCAAAATATATGTATATCTTTTAAAAACGTTCTTGAAGATTTTTTTTTTATATTACGAACACGTTTCAAGATAAAGACGTCAGTAGATTAAAAGTCATTCTACCCGTTATTCGGACGACTATAATGGTCTATATACGATAACTACCAACACAGGTAATTCAGAACGTGACATTTTCACTGAAGACGTATGACCCGCCAATGTGTATAGCTTTAGAAAAGAAAAATTCCAGTTGATTTGTTAAACTCATTTATAAGAAACCGAATGACAAACAAAACAAAGAATATCGACCACTCGAGAGTAACCGTGTGGTAAGTATACGTTGTTTTCAGCTGCTATGTATGTTTCTTTTTTCACGTGGATACAAAACATTTAGGATAAAATAAAACACAATTATATCGATAAATATAAACCACAACAGAGGTTTAATAACCTGCAATAAACAATATTATATCACAAAAACACGACGAATAACGTAAGTTCTGTATAATAATAGAGTATACCACAAATATCATAAAACTAAAATGTTCATAAAACATTCAAAAGCGGCGATGACTATAATATTTTAATATTAGGTAATTTAATATTCCAAAAAACACTGTAGTACTTCAGATTCTGAGTGGACAGGAGAAGCTCTTGGTTTTATAATAACTTTAATATTGTGTTATGTTTTTGCACCACACATACAGAATATACTTTATATTATTATGCCGGTCATGTACGTCCGCCCTCTCGCCCATCGCGATAACCGTTTCTGTGATTAGTGAACTATAATTTAATATTATTAATTTAGTTGGTTTTATAAAAAAAATAATCATAATCTTCTTCGAGTATTTATTGTGTTATTGATATTATAAATATTATAGATACATCATTATTTCGTAAACTTTTTTTTTATACCTATGTTTATAATGTTCATACTATTTATAATATTTATCAGTGGTAGTTGTTTTGAAAATAACGTTTATACTTTGAATAAGACTAGAATTAAATCACACGAATAGATCAAGAATTTTAAATATTCTCGTAATGTTTTTATATTTTGTTACATTTTTTTAAATATGTATTTACTTAAATAGCTAGTTTTTTTTTAATCAGACAAATTTGTTTTTATTACAAATAAACCATAAAACGTTAATAATGATAACTGTTTTTAAAACTTTTTTGATTTTTAACAAATATTTCATAGTATTAAATAAGAAAAACACTTCTAACGATATCACAATATAATAATTTTTTAAATGAAAAAACATTTAAAGCAAAACATCCTTTAATAAAAATGGCTTTTCAAAGAAACGCCATTAAAACGTCCTACTTTAAAAGGGTACAAACAAGAGTAGGTATTGGAGAACGGTTAGAAAATACAAATAAACGCTTTTTAAGTAGATTTGGTTTGAATCCAAAAGGAACTGGGTAAACAAATGTCTATCAGAAGATGAAATACCGAATAATGAAATGACAACACAACCAAATCCGATATCAAGGGATTAACATAGATTTACTATTGATTTTTTGTTATATTAAAACAATGGTCTTTGGAGTTGGCTAATTGAATCACTTTAGTACATTATGTTTCCCATTTATATTGTTCTTCTATTAGCACATAATATATTTAAGTTAAGCTTAATGAAAATGGATATGATATTGTATTTTTTAATATAAAGCATTTAAAGTCATTTTATTTGTACGCACGTGCCAGAGTTACTGACATAACCATGAACCCATAAGGCCATAACATTAAAAATCAAAACAATGATAATATAAATTTATTGTTGACAATTATTGTCAACGACGATAAATAGGTACAATACATAATAACAAATAAACGATACGAATAATCATAATTCATAACGTTAACCTTATAGTAGTTTTATTTTATAATTTATAAAATCATAATAAATTATTATTAAGTCCGAAAATAAATTAACCGATATCAAATCATGTTTAAACCCGTTTTTAAAGAACATAGTTTTCTCCAATCATAATGTCTCGTGGTTACCACATTGACAGGTCAATGTATATAGTCAAAAAAGTAGTATGATATCAAAAAATTGTCATTGATTATTTGAAAGACCTAAAGGTTTAAATTGTGTGAGTGATTTTTAACCAATACAGTTCGTATGATTGCATATATCAGTATTTCCGCACCACTACGAAAAAATGTTTATTTTTGTATTTTAATAGTATAATAATAGTTTATAGATACAACACAATATTATTAAATATAATATTTTGTTATAATAAAAATAATATAATAATACAATTTATCGCGGTTTTAAACACGGTTTATGTTCAAGCTTTTTCAATATTATACCTCGCTGTTTTGTTTCGACGTTAGCTATTTTGATTTCAATGTTTTGCGGGGGATCAAGTGCCGAATATTTTCTTATTCGACAATACAAATGACCGACCTATACTCACGTTCGTTTGTTCTTCGTCTGCTGTGGCTTGTGCAGCACGGTCACCTGGTACGATTTATAAATTATTAATTGTTATAAACGTGTTTTAAGTGCGTCGTTACGGTGTACAAAGGTATCGGAGGTACACCCACCCAATTGTTATGTCTCGCGCGGGCCGAATCAATTTAGCGTTAACCGACAACGATGGCGTAATGACCGGTCGGTAGGTGTAAGGCGTAAGTCGCATGCATAAAATATAGTATAATTCCGGGTGCGATTTGTGCGGGTAAATGTAAAATAGTACCCACATCTGGTGGTCGGATTGCACGATTTATGTGCCAATCCATCGAGTGGATACGCTTGTAATAATAATAATATATTATCTATATTATTAGGTAATCTCATCGTAATTAATAGTGTCATGTGTAACGAGCAACTATGGACTTCAATGTAGAGATGAGCGTTCAAAACGAAAACAAAAAAATTAAACATCACATCATATTGAAACGTGTTATTATTATTATACTTATCGCTTATCAACGGTTTCAAGTCTCGCTAACTCAAATTTTTTTCTCATTCCTTGAAAATGCCTATACACTCGATACTGTATAACTTAATTTTTTACGACTCGAAAAATACATAAGTCAAATTTATTTGTTTATCCTATTCGAAATTCTATTCGTAGGGCCATTGGTGCAAATTACAGGAGTGCCAAGGGTGCTTAGCACCTTGAATTTTAGTGTTAACACTCCAAATCCCGTGATTATCTTATACAATAAATATTAATTAAAAACCTTGGACACGTATCAACATAGACTATTGGATTTATCAACCACCTATATCGAAAGAGATGTTGCCCTTAATAATAAAATAATAAAAATTGTTTTAAATAAATGTGGTGAAAACAAGTGTATATTGTAATGGTATAGTAAATTATGAGTTCGTGAATGTTTTGTTTCCTCTAAAAATTGTTTGGTACTAACTCTCCCCCTTCCCTAATATTTTTGAGTGATTTGCACCTATATAGTTTAAATTTAATTATAATATGGTTTAGCTGAAGTTGGGAAACATATCAAACACCTGTTCTCGTATTGGTATATCTGTTATGTACCTAGCGATACATATCCTATATTACTATTATTAGTCAGTATTAACTTTGAATAATCCATTAGAGTGAGAAGGAACCGCATACTTTTGATACGATCTACTATATATAGAGTTCACGCACCAACAACAAAAGTGACCTTGTACGGCCAAATGTTTTTTAGAAAAGTTTTTTAGACAAGTTAATGTATACACAGGGAGAAAAGGGTTAATAATCAGAAAAGATAATTGTCCTTGAAATGAGTCTCGGGCCTATTAAAATAAATCAGTGTAATATTATATTGTACTGTGTAAACCAACATTATATTATATTATATTGGACACAGTAGAAGCACTAGTATAAATAATAATGTGGAAACGCCCTATTTAATATTATAAATAATAATGTACAATACTAGGAATTATGATCATGTGTGGGTTTATCGCATCTGTTCGATCATCTGCCCGTGTACGACAAAGCGTGAGGACGCAGCGACTTATGACAAAGGGACGTATCAAGTAGGAGGCGTAGCCTATACATAAGGAAACCAGTAACAAGACGTGATTGACCAAACCTACAACAAGCCCCAGTCTATATTTTGAATCAATTGGACTTAAAATAATTTCGATCAGTTTAATTGTTTGGACTTATATTTATAAGTTAAAATCATAATTTTCTGAGGACTTAGAATAATTGGATTGTTAGAGACTTCTAACTCTAGTTAATTCTCCTGTTTAAATGTTACATTGCGTTGAAATAAAAAAACACATTTAAACATTTATATCAGTTTAACAATAATTATCCAACATCCTAATCTATGACAGGGTTGTCTGTATGCTGTAGTGCACAACAAATCAATGAACTAAAATTTGACTAATATTTTAACTAATGTATAATATATTAAAGTTAATTATTATGTAATCAAGAAAATCGTTACGTCATTTTTAGATTTTAGCACATAAAATAATAATGTTCAAGTTTTCTCAATACGACTCAATTTTCATCTGTCAATGTTGTCAAAACAAATAACTAATATAACAACCATTTCATAATCTTAATATAGAAACGCATTTTTATGCAATTTAAAACTTTTTCTGTACTTAGAATAAATACGTATGTTTTCTCTTAAACATATCTTCTGGCATAATTAAGTATTGATTTATTTTTCTACAGTGCTTAACATCTGCAATGGTAAGTATTCGTACTATATATTTCACATTTAATATAATGTAACCTGTAAACTATTTTGTTTTTGATAAATTTTAATTTCTTCCTGTATTCTATTAATTTAATTAAACGTGATTTTTAAAAGTTTAGATTGAATCTTAAAACTCTGAAAATTTAATTACTCATGTTGATACATAATACAAGTTTAAAACTCTACTTTTTGTTAATTTGAGTTTATTTTTCTGAAGTTGATACTTTTTCTTTAACACTGAAAAATTGTACGGAATTAAGTTTATTTCTCTTAATATAGATTTTAGTTATTTATTGATTTTTAATGCTTACAGTATAAATAGTTATTAAAATAATTTCTATATTTTTTTATAGTATTTATATTATAATAAGTATGTTTAAAAAATAGTTTTTATATATTATGTATGTAATGAAATTTTTATTTGTATACATTATAATTCTAAAATTTCACCACATTGCAATTAGAAATCCAAATTTTTATTGAATATATTTTATTTAATTCATTGTCTAAGCTTATAATGCTAATTTTATGAAAAATTTTTTGAGGTTCAATAAATAGTTTGTTGAATTAGATTTTTATAAAATGTAATCAAATCTAACCTAAGAATTAAATTTTATGACAGTAAAAATAAGTTATAGTTTTACTTTAAGATTACTTAAGTATATCATGTGTAAGATACACTGTGACAATTAATAATTTTTGGCATTTTCATTATTTTAAGTTTTGAAAAGAATGCCAAGCAAAAAATAACAATATAATATACGAATATGAATTGTGCTAGTGCTTAGTTAGAACATCGGATTTATTTTTAACCACGAACGTAAAAAATTACAACCTTTACGTACCAATTATTACTGACGACGAACCGATCACTTTAGTACCTCCAATGTGTACTATGATTATAATTACACACGACACAACTATGAAAATACCAATGTATATTAAATAACTCATTTCGCGGATTTCATGAACGACAAAGTACGCAAACAAACGCAAAATGATATGACACATAGAAAATCACGTGCCAACATCTAATGCGAACAGTACAACTGGTGCGGCCATAATAAACGCGGAATTCTGGTTCGATACTGAACAATCAAAGTTTCCCAAAGTATATAAAAATAAAATACACTTATAATATGTAAATTGGGAGTCATTTCGAGATTTAGATGCTAAGACCATTGGTTACAACAAGGACTGAATTCAAGAAAAATAAAGATAAGTCTAGATAGAGCACGATATTTTCACTACCTACATTTATGAAATGTACTTACACAAGATTACTTAGCATTTCGGCAACAGAACAAAAAAATGTATGTGAATGATTAGTTAGTAAGAAAGTCTAACAAGATAAAGGGATAACGTGGATTGAAAAAACACGTCATAGATCAGATGTACACGATACATTGACGCCTAAGATCTAAAAAGAATACATTACAAGACAAACTAAACAAAAGATGTGAGAATTACTCAAATATAAAGTAATTACAATAGGCCAGTTATTAAATAATAATTTATAGAAAGCAAAATGTAAAGAATAGTTACTATTGTCCATAAATCATACACATATGCCTATATTTACCTATTAATTTTTATTTATATTTTGTGTTGATTTGATTTCTATTAATATTTTGTATTTATTTGATTTAAACATATTTAAATTAGGCTAGTGGACAAATGACGATTTATTTAAAAATTGTATGAACATTTAAAATATTTTAGGACTCCTGAAAATTACATTTTGAAGAGTACCAGCAGTAATCCGCGTTTTTAATTTCTTTTGTTATATTTTCCATGGACCGTACCAATATTCCAACCATCAACTGGTGCAACATCACAACATGACTAGTGTCAAATTCGTCTTCTGGCTCATCTTTTGCATACAAATTCTGTCGGTCACTCGCTTCGTTGAGTCAGTACATATCAGCATGCCATGGATAAAAATGCATCAAAATGGGACTGTTCATTAACATTTCTTTACTTCTTTCATAAGCTTTTCGACAACTTTTTGACCATACTAAACAACTACCTTTTTACCTGTAAATGATAAATAGGTCTCAGCACATAGGCAACAGTTAAGAAAAATGTGTATCATAACAATGTATCAACTCTATAAACGGTCGTACCCGAGTGATATTCGTTGGAATTAGTGATTCTACCACAGCTCTTACTTCAGCCTGTAAGGATCTTACCCCATTTATACTTAACTCATGATCTACTAACTATTCGATCCTGGACTTAAGACATTTACATTTTTAGATTCTGAGCGGAGCGATTAATTAATATTTTAGAATAATGTTTGTATGTGTGTGTGTGTGTGTATGTGTCCACCAACAAATGTCGTAGCAATAAAAGTGATTCTATGTTCTTCACTGTCATATTTTCTAAAAGGAAAATGAAACTAGTTGATACTTTGGAGGATAAAAAGTAAAAAATTCCCAATAGTATTTAAACGCGTCAAGAAAAACAAAAAAAAATTTAGAGAAAAATAGAAATTTTTACATAAAGCCAATTTTTTACAAAATCGATTTTTTTAGTATTACATAAAAAATAATCACCGTAGATATATTATGAAGTTTTCAACAAAATGTATAACATTTTCAATTTTTATAATTAAGAATTTAAATTTTAAAACAAAATTTCACGTAAGTAGTTTATAATGTAACCAAAAATCTAAAAAATATATTAACATGGTTTCCTTTCATAGACATTATAAGTTCAAATTTAGACGAAATTAGATATTTAAATAAAGAATAACGATGTTAGTTATTTCGTTGTAATTTAAAAATAGTTTTCGTAGGTACTTGAAGCTTTTAAAATATATTATCATATTTTATACACTTAATTACATTTTCAAATGCAATGTTTTCTTCCAAAATTAATTCAACCTATTATATTATTAATAGTAAAATTAATTATTTTAATTACAATAATGTCATAATATACACCTAGTTATGTAGGCTGACAGACCGTCTTTGTTCAGAATTGTGTTTTTTCTACAATGAATTTATATCATTGAATTTAAATATAGTACATCCATTACAGTGACCCTCTCGACAACTACTGCACAACAAAGCGGTACCCACTTGCTGACCTTTTTTAAATCAACTCTGACGATATACATCTTCACAACTTTGTACCACAAAATGTTTAAAATCGCCTCTAAAATAATAACATCAATTTAGTAACAAGCAGACCAATAAACACCCTTTAGCAACTGATTCATGTTTTTTTTAAAAAGAGCTGGGGAACTAGCTATTTTAAAATATGAACAAGTAAATCCAAACAATCCCTTATGAATGTTTATCGTTATTATTGTTTTTTACTTTGATCACACATAGACAATTGTAAATGTATGTTTGACGAATCTAAAACTGAAAAATGAGTATCACCTGCTACAATTAAAAAAATATCCTCAACTCATAACAATGGGTATTGTTCAATATTTAAATTCGAATTCATTGAAGTTCTAAAATCTTTCTACAAACGAATTCCATTGCCTTTCTTTCTAATTACTACAACTGAAATAGCCCATTCACTGAAATGCAACTTGCTCTATATACCAGATTGTTTCATATCCTTAATGTCCACCGACCACTTATGTTTGATCTTTAAGTGAATCAACATCAAATTTAAACAATTTCTCGTTCATAACTTATTTGACAAATATATTATAATTAATTTTTTTACAAATTTCTAAATTCTTAATATCATTTACTTTTTCCACATTGCAATTTTCATCATCACTCTCTGTTTCCTATTAGACTAATGCAGTTAATTCTACTTCTTGTGCTCCGTTTATTTCTTTGTTGCGACTTGCGCGAGATGTGTGTCATTTTAAGTGACTGTAAAAACATTTCCACTATTTGGCTGAACAACTCCGTGGATCATGATTCTTTTTACACCTGTAGCATTATCTGCTTTCAAACTTGTATTATTTATTCATATTAAATTGCCTTTGAGTTTTGTCCCTCATAAAATTAGCCAAACTTAAATTCTCACTGAATCTTTGATTATAGCTCATTTTAGTAATGGCTGCCACTTACTTCTAGTTCTGCATAAAATTTCTTAAGGCGATAAAAATTCCATATTATATGTATTTTACATGCCGACTTAAAGTTTAGTTCAGACTGTAATACTTAATAAGTTTCATTTTTTTCATCCTGCAAACCTCTTACAAAATTTTCTCTCAAAGCCTCGTCCAAGAACTCACCATACTTGCACGTTTTTGGCAAAGTATTTAGTTTAATTACACACTGCGTGACCGACTCATCAAAACACGTATTCGAGTCTAGCTATTACATTAGTAGTGGTTTAAAATATTCCTTATCTTAATAACATATTCAAAGAACAATTTGTACTCAACTTGAATGACGCGTGTCCGTATTTCAATATTGAATACGTTTCAAGACCAATTCATGTAATAAACCAAGCATTATTTTAACGTTCTGCATAATATTGTTTACCAGAAAAATTGTTCCATGTGTTCAATATATAAACCAAAGTCTTGTTCTTCTTTTGATTGAGGAAAGTGTAAATTAAATCAAAAAATGTATATTTTGTGATATCAGTTCTATTTTACCACGTATTTTGATAATTAATAGAATTTTTAATTGTAATATTGCATATTAAACATTTTATAAATAAAAATAACGGCATATTTTTTTAAGATTTTCTTTTGGCCGTGTATCTATATGACCAACAACTTACTTCAAATCCTATATTTATTTCTTATGATACTAACTGTTAGGTTAGTAAATGAATTGTAATAAATGTGAAGGCAAGTGTGAATCATAAGTCATAATCGTATTAATATTTTATATAATTCAAAATGTAAGCATGCAAATTTAAAAAAAAAAACTTATTTTTGATATTTACTATTTTTGAAAAAAAATGTATAGGCTATTTACTATTTATAAAATTACAATAACACGAATGTTATGACGAAATAAATTTTGTTTAATATATATAAAATAAATTCTAGTGGTATTGAAAAACAAAACCATTTCATGAAATGTTTTATAATAATTAATATAATTTTAAACGTAGGTATTTAGTTATTATTAATTTAACATTTCTGAATCATATTGTGTGGCATACCTATAATATATATACATAGGCAATACCGACATGCAGAAGTTCTAACTTTTTTCACTTTGAAAGAGATTTGTTAATTATGTTGCCGCAACATGATTCGATGTCTTCTGGGTTTCTAAAGGAAACTTGATAAAAAAATAAAATAAAAAATGTTAGGATATTTGTGGTATTTCATGTGCAGGCAAATAGGTGCGAGATATAGTACAGGCGTAAACAGACGTGAAACATTTTCCTCGTAACAAATTATTCGACGCCGGTGGTGCATTGAACGGGCTGTCGTAAAGGTCTGAAAGTTTTATTCCTGTAAATATTCGTCATTGTATGTTTATTTTTTTCCTTCTTGGTACAATTCTCCTCTCTTTATCAACAGAAACCTTTTACCCCTATAGTGAATATCGCAAAATTCGTAAATCCTCTCAACCCTCATAGTATAATATGTAGGTACCGTATATACAACGTTTGACTTGATGGCATGTAATGTACTCGGAAAGTTTTTGAGAAAACAATTACCTTTCACTATACGTACTCTACTTATACGTACATGTATATATAATACGTTGTAATAATCATGTGCCCCTTTAAAAGCAAGACGTTTGTATTTGTTTCATTCTCGGATCAACCTATAACAAGCCTCTGTGAAAATATTAATTCTAATCTTTCGATGACGATAAAAAATACCTAATAACATAATATCAAAATCAAAACAATAACTGATAAATAACTAATGATAATAGCATCTATAAAATAAAACATGTTCGTTTTATGGTTTTTTCAATGAAACATGGGCCTACAATTTTCTATTATTATTAAATATCAATTGTTGCGTCAAAACTTTGTGTAATATGTAGGCTACTAAATCGAATATAAAGTTTTCTGCATACAAATTGTGCTATTAAATTACCTATTAAAGCCACAGAAGAATATAAATAAAATATTTATAAATACTTAATTTGAATTAAAAAAAAAATAATACGTTTAAATATTCTATTTTTTGATTTTCATTAACATTTTGTAAGATGTTAAAACAGTTTTAAATCGAGTCTGTACAATAAAAAATCTTTCATTTTCCGAGAATAAGATATATATTGGTCATTATCAAAGTACCGGACAACGAAAAGAATACATGGGTATTATACGCAGAATGAGTTAAAAAGGAGTATTCACCTAATTGTAAGTACTTATATTTAACGCTGTTCAACTCTTGAGTCAAGTGAGAATTACATGTCATGTACACACTATCCCGAGTATACAGTTTGTTTCATAATGAACACACGACTCATATATATGGCAAAGAGAGCTGTAAATGTTGCTGATGATAAACGCTCAAAATTGTTTAGCGAAATGCCGTAAACGTTATTATACAATTATAAAAGTTTGATCAGTTAAATTTATACTTCAATCATTTTAGTACTTAAATAATTAATAGACACTAAAATTATTCTAGATTTCAAAATAATATTTTCCCTACATCATAATATAAATGTTTATTTTATGATTTAGTGGTTTAATTTCTTATGCCAATTGACAGTGGAAAATAAATGCTCAGATAAACATAGGTACCAAATAAATCAAATAATCTAATTTTAGTTACTACATAGATTTTTAATTAAAAATTAAAATTTCTATAAAATTGAAATGCTTTCTAGTTCTATAGAAAATAACTATACCTAATATAAATAGTACCTAGTAATTATCACTTTAAGAAACTATGTTTAATTATAATGTTAAACGTATTAGAATCTAAATAGTTTAATATATTTTGCTTGATAACCACTCTATGTTAATCGCTGAGCAAAGAAAAGAACCAGGCCATTAACAAAATAAATGTGAAATATAAAAAATAAAAATGTAAGTCAGATTTAGCTTAAAATTAAACAATGTTGGCTGGGTACAAAAAATACCGTCAAACTTTAATAACCTGGGCATGGTAATTTCATATATATTTTTTCACCTCGTATTTTTGTTAGTTTTTCATTATAAACGACCCGCGACAAAAATGCTTTCATATCTACTGCACCACCCTCATACCACTCTTATTTAAACGATTTAAAAAAAAAGGGTGCATACTTTCCATGCAGTTGGAAATGCGGTAAATTTTTAGCACGAACCTGCTGGAAAAAAAAACATTAAATACCTACTGTCTCATTTATCCGTAAGCTAATTTCAATGACATTTTAATTATATGTTAATTCTTTCTTTCTTTTAAATATTCAGAATTCACGTTAAAATCCACCCTTATTATAAACACATGCATTAATTATAATTCATGCTCATTAACACGATAACAGAATAATATATTTAAGCTACAACATTATTTGTTAATTATCTGTATACTTTGATTATTTCAAACACAACTAATATGATAGACAAAATTAAAATACAAAACCATATTCATATTAATGATAAAATATAAAAGCATTAAAAGTCATTACAATATTTTTTATAATTCATCTACATTTCTATAGGTCTTATAGTATTTACTTGAATTTTGACTTAATAGTTTATTGTAACAGTTATATTAGTGATTTTAGACTTTTACTTTGATCTAATTATTCTTTTTTGTTTCTAAATAATTTCCATTTTAATAAAAAATACTTAATAGAAACTTAAAAAAAAACATGTGATCAGTTTCCTATGATAGTATATCACTTAAGGCCATAGGTATGTTTATAAAAAATCGTAAATTGAGTCAAAAACGGATTATTTAAATTATTTTTATATTTATTTATCGGAAAAATTAAAAACGTACTAATTTGAGAGGGAAACCCGAGATACTTACTGCCTACCACGTTTAATCCAACAATAATCCGCGATGGACTACCACAATCACAAGGCGGCGTCTTATCCACTAGAACACGAGATAACCGCCGTGTCTGTAACGCAATATATCGAGACAAACGACGGTCGCCATATCAACGAGTACTTAGTCACTTTTGGATTTTTTTTTTTGCTCTTCTCTTCTCTCTTCTCGCGATCGTGTCGATCAGAGAATACCTGTCCCGAGCAGAATAACACATTTTAGTTATAACTCGCGATTTCTATAATCCTGCAGCTGTGCGCCCGGATTTAGCCGGCGGGAAAAAAGGCGAAGCACTCCAATTACATTCATATATTACATACGACTACGTATGCACATATATCTATATATAAAATACATATAGGTATGCTGTCGTATTACTGCACGCATCGCATCATCCGACCAGAGTTACCATTTTGACAGCCGTCGGACGTATTGGCGAATGAATTTCATCCAATTAACTGTTATGCCCTGACTTCGAGAACGCTATGCAGCTTCTCCGCGCGCGTCAACGTTTGTCATAATATTATTATTATTTAATATATTATTATTGTTGTTTAACGATATCCGCCGTTTGATCAGACCACGCGGCTGAAAGTAATAACAGTCGGAAAACGATTCGGCTAGAGTCATCAGTGTTAATGCGCATTGTTTATTCAGTATAATGTTATTATCGTGAGATATACGGGGTTATTCGTTTAACTAAGACACTCATTAAATTTCAGAAAATATTTGTTTTACATGATTTCAAGTCGTTACAAAACAACATTTTTGGAAAAAATCATATTTTTTAAAAATTTTTTTTTTGTCATTATAATTTTTTTAAGTTTTTTACTCTTTTGAATGTCAACATACATTTTAAATTTCATATTCCTAAGCAGAATACTGTTCGGAGTATTTCGATATATAATAATCAAGTTTTAGACGAGTAGTTTGTTAGCTATATAGGTATTAAAGTTTTGATCAATGGAGTGTGGAACCATCATTTGATAGGCACTTCCTTTACGACATCACTTCGCCAATTTAAACTTAAAATACTTATAAATCATAAAATACACGTCCAAAATTAGATTATTATAATATATCAAATTACTCCGTTAAATAGTCTGCGCTGTGAAGTGCGGAATTTAAAACACACATGCATTTTCATTCAAAAAACTTTTAAATTTAAAAATTATACCGATCAAAATAGTAAAAACTATAAATTGTTTAGAAATATTTTATTTTTTAACCACTCGAGGTTATGTTGATAAAATATTTTTAAAAACTAATAGTTTTTGAAATTATGAGCGTATTTTGTTAAATGGATCACCCATTACACTCGTAACTGGTATATGTAGTATTTGTACCTACTAAACGAGTATCACACAAAAATCTCTTATGATACATCAAAAGAAAATGTAATATTATATTTAAAAGATGGAGCTATAACCAGCGATGATTGCAAAACACATACTATTAAGATAATAAATTATGGAAATGGAAATCATTTTTTGAGATAAAAAAAATGTAAATCATAAAAATGTTTACAATGAAGTACATTGCATTTTGTGTTTGTTATATTCTCCCAACACTTATTGGACATTTGAAAAGCACGTTAAATCGTAATACGTTGTTTCTGAGAATATAATATAAATTTTCGTATACATTTATATTTATGACAAAAATATTATAATAACTCATTTTAATCCTCTGTCTCTGTCTGTCTGTCTGCCTGCCTATCTCTCTCTCCCTCTCTCTCTCTCTTATATCCATTAGGCTTTCTTGAAGGATACAACAACAAAAATTACAACGTTTAATATATAATATATATTAAAAATAATACTGCTGCACTTAACTTTCACACTACTAGCTGTTCATTTATCTAAGCTGATAATCTAGCATTGTTTTCATAAAATGTATACTTCGTGTCTTCTAATACTTAAAATTAATTTCCAACAGTCCCGAAAATGAACATATATTATAAATAGGACTGGAACTTAAATTCCCTAAAAAAAATGGTTTTATATGCTCTAAAAATTATAAATAATACAATAAAAAAATGCACTATTTTTTTTATTCTTAATAAATTTAATGTAAATGATAAATGATAAATTATTATATACATTTTAATAGACTGTAAAAAATGTTTACAGACAGAAATGATCGTTTTGGAATTCTTTATCTGAGAAAACAATTATTCCCAGTAAAAAATATTTTTGATAATTTAATATGAGAACCTACTTTTAGTTTGTTAAATCTATATAAAAACCATATAAAAATCTTAAAATACAATCTCAAATTCAAATTTTGAATTTAAAAACTCCAAAAATGCCCAAAAAATGAAAAAAATGACCTTAAAATTTAAAATTGTCAAAAAATTAGAAATAAAAATTTTTTATTCTAACTCAAAAATACATGAAATGTATATGATATAAAACTAGTATCGCATAGCTTTGGAAAATAACGCAAAGTGCATCGAAATCAGAATCTTAATTATAAATATATACTAAAATATTAGATAATGATATTCGTAAATATATTTTTAATTCTGAAATTTATCTAGTCGAAAAATGTGACATTTTAAGTTAAATAAAATAATTAAATATAAGCGAAGAAAAATATATTGTTGATTTTAATCACTGCCATGAATGGTGTGCAATATTTTCTCACTTTTACAAGAATCTCGTATGTTATAATAAATCGCCACAAACGGTTTTTTCCCTTTGTACTACGCACTGTGCTTTTGACAGGTTCTCTCGTGGAAAGAAGCCCTTTGGTGGGAAAACACAAAATACACTGTATACATATAAACATTATAAACAATTATAATATATTATATAGATCTAAAGTAATATTTTTTCATGCACTTGTCGTCAAAGAATCGGCCTCACTGCTACTAACTCCTTTGAAAGTCCTTTTATTCCTTTGTCAAAAATCTAAAAGTATGTTTTAAGCCTAGATAAATATATTATATCTCTTGTGTTGTGGGTCACTTTATTACTTACTTTTCAGTTACCTATGGGTTATAATGATAGTGACTTTATATAGTTTACACAAGTATTTAAGTTATAATATATTCGAACCAGTTTTTATCACTATATATCTACGGCATGCAAATACTGAAAATAATTAATTACCTCTAGATTTACATAAATTATTTTGAAAAATATTTTACTGTCATAAATAAACAATTAATGATGAACTGGCTTATGGCCAAAGTTTAGATCTGTGATCACTGGTAGCCACTATACAAATAAAATTATGTCAATACAACCTATTTTTATGACATTAATTAGTAATATAAATTTTATTTTTAATGCTAAATAAAATTTTCTGTTAAATATTTTTTTTTAATAGAAAATATGTTAAACTGTTTATATTTTTATAATTTAAACTCGCATATACCTTCACTTAATTTAGTAAGCAAATTATTTAACATAAAAATAAAACGATACTATAAACAATTTGAAAATTTCATTCTGCGAATGTGCTAAATTCCAGGTTGCCAAGCGTATTTTAAAACAACGCAATAAGTTATAATGCCAAATACAATTTAAAAAGAATTTGGTTACCTTAATATTTTGGTATTATATTTTGGCTAGTATAAATCTATATTAAATACTTACATTGAGTAATTGTCTTAATATCAACAATCGTAATTAAATATCATAAGATAAACAATTATATGTTTGTACAGTAACTAAGGACAATAAAAATATATCGTAACTATGTACTAGTCACTAATTGATGGTCGGACACAACGAGGAGTGTTTTAAATTAATGCTTAAAAACCTAAGACATAAGTAAAAAATTCTTGAAAAAATTGCGAAAAATTTATTCCATACATAACCACAATTACCAAATTAGTATTTTATTCACTAGAGCTTAATAGCATTATAATTTACAATTGAATTTACATGCATACAAAATAATTTTAAATATACATAAAACATACACACATATTTAGAAGTCGGATTTATATTCTTTTAAATTCCTTAATATATGATGTTTTATGTCCTTAAAAATGCAAATATCCTTTCAATATTCTGTATTAAAATTATTCAATTTAAATTTATTATTTATTAAATTGTATTATTTCATTACTAAAAATAGCTCGTATAGTGTGAATATTGTGTTTGTTGATCAATATTATCAATATGCCTATATACATAATAAGTACAAGGATGTGCAGACAAATAATAGGTAATATTATTATTAATTATTTTCTTCTAAAATAATATTTGCAAAAATAAAATCTTCAAAAATAAAAATATTTATTAAATATTCTCAAATCTTCTCTAACCCCTAAAATATGCTTTTTTATGAAAACTAAATTTTTTCCTATGAATTTTATTTCATGAATCGTAATAATATTTTACTCCCATTTAACTGCATATACTAGAAACAAATATGTAAAATCATAAAAAGCCATCTCTACACTTAGTATATTATATTTGATATTTTTTCTTTGAATATTATATTTTAGACAAATTTTAAATTGATCGATTATTAATACCGATATGTAACCACCTATAAAACAACTAAATAAAATGTATACATTTTGTGACTAACTATAATGCATAATACACAAAGAGCATAGGTTTAAAAAAGGAGACGCTGAAGTTTGGGCACATTGACCCAAAATCTAACACGCTTGGGTACTAATAGATACAACGTTTGGACACATTGAATAAAAGGTATTTTATAATTTTACTTGGTAAATCAAAGAACGTTTGGATACACAACATACACGTATGATTTACAATAGTGGTATGCTAACTTTATTGCTCAATACTTAATCTCCAAAAGTCTAAGCTAATTAATATTAATAATTTTACAAATATTATCATAGTGCACGCGAATACAAATATATACATAATACACGTAACCGTTATCGATAATTTTAAATTTAGTGAATTTAGGATAAATAAAGACGAAAGCAACATTTTTGGTAGTAATAATCGTAACTATACCTACCAAAGTCATTAGTTAAAGCAAAAACTATGTTATATAAAATAAAACTAATATTTTTTTTTAAAGGTGAGAAATTTTGTTTTATGTAGTTTGCTAATAATATTCCTATTTTTACTTTTTATTTGTATGACCAAAATTTTTAAAGATATAAACTTGATAATGATATGAGAAAATAATTATATCAGTTATCCTCCTTTTTTTCGGAAAATAATATTTAACAATAAATAAGGTACCTAATTAGATAAATAAAATAAAATAAGATATCTGATAAGAAATAATAATTTTGTAATGATCTAATAATTTAATATAATATGTAATAATAAAAATATTTTTAAATTAGTCGCAAACATTTTTTTTGAGAGACAATTAAGAACCAACCTCCTCATGTTGTCTCATGGGTAATGCTAATAAGCTCTAACAAATAAAAGATGTGTACCTATAAACTTTGGTACCCAAACATAGTATTATTTTAAAAATAAGATGTATCCAAATGTTGGTTTTTTTGGTGTCTGAAAAAATGTGTACCTAAACGTGTGTTCCCAATCGTTCTCAAATAAAAATTCCAAGTAAAAATATCGTTTTGTGTCCAAACGTATTACGGCCAAAAAAAGAGGTTGCATGTCACACCAAAAATTAAAGAAATATTCATTAGAAAATCATTAAGTATAGTGTCAAAGATATTATTCACCGCATATTAAATAATAAATAAATGCCTTTTATAGGTAATCCATGATAATATTAAAAGAATAAAAAGCAAATAAATTCAAAATAAACAATGCTGTTCCATTACATTTTAATATTTCATAGCAAAGAAGATATCATTTGATAAGCGTCTCGTGCTGTTGAAATCGATTAATCGTCTGATGCCTATTGCTTTAAGGCGTTTATCTTACATAATATTGATATTTAATACATTTATATGTTCCACGTATGGTATAAGCAAATTTAACAAAGTAAAAAATCCCATTCTATATTAAAAAAAAAGCTACCCGGTTATAGAAAAATTTAATTTTATAATTGTGATAACTTATAGTTTGCACTAGAAAAATGTGTAAAATATTATAGTAATTTTGCACCGGGCGTAGGACTCAACATTTTAATTTGAACATTGTTTTCAATCTGGGCATCCAAGATATAGTTTATTTACACAGAGTAAGTGAGTATCATTTTAATAGCTATGCATTTTTTTGTAACATTACGTTTTGACAATTATTTTACATAATATAATTTAAATTTATACAATTAAATAGGCTATACTTAAGTAACTTTCATATCAACGGATTTATTAAACAATATCACTCAGTTATATTATTTAATTTGATCGAAAAAATTGTCATTAAAAATAAAGTTGTATTTTAAATAACAGGACATTAATAGTTTTGAATAAAAAAATTAAAAAATACTTACACGATAAAAACTTAATATTATTCCTATAATTAATCGTATTAAACTACTTAAGTTTGTATGAAAACAAATAAATTGACAATTTATTATTTTAATATACTAATTGGCATTTTATATATTAAATTTTTTTATTTTTTTAATACTTTTCTAATAATCTTCTGGACTATTTTGCACTAAACAAGCTAACTTTTGGTGAAAATCATTTAAAGGATTAAAGGACCTAGCCCTTTTTAGTACTCGCGTCACTATCGTTTCAATTTTAAGTAAAATGTCTCTTAAGTGTTCAATCTTCGGTGCACATACATATAGTCTGACCGTCGGGAAATATGTAATCCCCGATTAACGGTACTCCACGCCCTGGCATTATAGCTCCGGGTTTGTATTATCATAATAAATAATATTTGGATGGGTCAGAGCTTGTTGATGCGAGCGGTTCGAAAACAGAATGGGCAAGTAGGTGTGTTCTTTGCGTCTATCCCGATAGGTCGTACACTGCAGACAAAAGGATTTGTTCCGGTCACCGGATCTCCAAAGGGTCGTGGATCCTATCACCAGTTTTACGTGTAACCCACTCTTTGCCTTTCCATGCCCTCCGAAGGCGCTCCGTTTTATATTATATATATATATATATATATATATATATATTTATCAGAAATAAATAAAAGGGATCAGTGAGTATTAATTAAAATCAAAAGAGTCTTATCGTCGATTTTTTTCACCGACCTGTACACTATATATACCGTAGAAAGTTATTCATCCGCCGCCGCCATCGAAAGAACAGCCGCATTTATATCCACCGTGTCTTTTCTTAGTCTAGTGACGCTTTTGAATGTTTATTAAAACTTTGTGGTGAAAAGATAATGCTTCAGAATTTCAGATTATTTATTAGTCAAGTCAAACAAAGACAGTAGCAAAAGGCAATGACGACATTATTATTAATAAAAGAGAAATTAATTTCGGATCACAAGATAATAAATAAATTAAAATTGTACGGTTCTTTATGTTAGTAATAACAACCATAATTATTAAATTTTTGGTTTTATTAACTAATAAAAAACTACATAATATATTTTTTGTATTTACCTTTTTAATATTAATAAATTAAAATTAATATTTAAACTTATTATAAACTCAAAGAAAAAAAATTTAATTACAAAATAACTTAAGTTGTATTGTATATACTAAAAATTATAAATATTTCATAAAAAGTAAAAACGTGTATATTTCTAAAACTATAGACTATTTCACATTTTATAAATGAATATTACAACAACATTAAATTTTAATCGACAAAAATTGTAGAGAAATGAATTGCCTACACTGGTAAAAAATATTTTTCTGTTAAAAAACAATTCATTTAAAAAAAAAAAAACAAATAAAATGTGTTCTTCGCTCATTTTAACATTTTATATTGGAGTTTAATATTGAAAAATAAAATATATACTTATATAAGCACATGGCGTTATATCTAATTAAAATTTAATTAATTTATATAATTTGATTTAAAGTATTTAATAGTAAAATAGAAGCAATAATAACTAATCAGTTAGGTATCGTAATCAATCATTTTTAATTATAAAAACGTTTATACAGCCCAATTGCCCCAAAAAAAATCGTTATTATAAGTCAACTACTCGGATTATAAGTTATAATAAATGATAACACCAATTATTTACCTACTTAAGATATGTTTTATCGTCTGAGAAACTTAACGATCTCAATCAAACATATCAACGAAAAAGATTAAAAATTATTGATTTCCTAGAAAAACTTCAAACATTTACAACAAAAAGTCTAGTTTTTCATATCATTCCCGTTTTTGTGCCATTTACTATTCACTCGATTTATAACAATGTGGGTTTGTGATTTTTCGTCTCGACCAGTAAACAATATATAATATATGAACGTAAACTAGTCTCGTAGATATTTTACACAAACTTTTTCCATGATTCATTTTAAATGTTCTGTATATCACTTTTTAAATCAAAACAAAAAATAAAAAGTTAATATATAGTGAAGAATGTTTACCACTGTTTGCCGCTTGTCTCTCCGTCCGAAATGAACTCTCTTCGTACAACAACATTCAATATACACTCTAATAAATTAAAATATAATACTGTACAATTACATATTACTTAAAATCAAAACAAAATTAAATTATTGATAATCTATTATTCTATTATATAATGATATATGATTTTCTGTGAGGACAAATTATACAAAAAATGTATCTTAAACATAAACTTTTTAAAAAAGCAAAGAAATACTCAAATTGCAGTTTCGGAAAAGTATTTCAGAGTTGTGTAAAGTTGATCGAAATAAAAACATACATTACAATAATTCTTTCCGTTACATAAGTTATAACTGCAATATACGTGATTTAATATATATATATATGCGTGTGTGTGTGTGTGTGTGTGTGTGTGTGTGTGT